>JAWQFJ010000334.1:18880-64422 GCA_034096865.1 Theodoxus fluviatilis | reverse complement strand
ACCCAGGCAGCAGTATACCAGCTCCTTCCATGGAGAGTATCCCAACCCAACGCTGACTCAATGCCACATAGAGAGTTCATTGTACTGAAGTGTGCTATCACAGCTAGGTGCCCGGTTTTCATCCTGGGTGGGGAGGGGCTATGCGACTTAAATACTTTGCCCGATGATGCCGCCACCTGTAGCCGTGAGCAACCACTGTACTAGAGCTTCAAATTGAGGACAGTGACAACCAGAACAACTCAGACAATTACTGCGAAGACGACTTTGACAACGGCGATTACGACACTGTATCTGGATACAACTCAAACTTCTTTTGGATGCGTCGCAGTTATAGCCTTCATCTTCGCATTTACCTGTAGCTGTCTCAGGCATAACAGGTGCTCGTTTTTCTAACGTAATCTGCAAACATTCATTTATACCTATTTGAGCTACAAAGTTACAGATCTTAGGGTGTGTTTCATTGCAACATTTGTTGTAGGGAGCATCAAATGAACGATAACTGTGTTGATTATTTGATGTCTTGTCAGATCAATGAGAGCTTCTCAAACGCAGATCGCAGTTCAAGGGACATAACTCCATCTATCCAGCCCCTCGAAAACCTGACCAATGAAAAGTACGTGGACTACGTCAGGCATTTTCAAGATGGTGGCCACACCAGTAAGGTTGTCAACAAATCGACAGCTTTTAGAAGACTTGCGGGGATAGGGTTGTATCATTACTAAAAGGTGTGTTCTTACTTTTTCTAACTTAATGTTTTCATTTGGTTTGAACATCACAAGTTCATACGTTTATGTGCTTTTGATATTCCTGTCGCTTTGTTTGGACTCATGAGAACTCGCTATCGACGCGTTACAATAATGCCGACAGTTTTCCAGTCAACATTAACATCAAAGTTCATAATTTGCAACATGTGACTTTCATTCCTTACGCATTTGTGTCATTGCTCAAAATGTATGTGATGGTCGGAATTTCACATTATGTTCGGTACGATTCGCAATCGTTGCAAAGAGACCGCTGACTGACCAAAGACTCCTCCCCCTCATGTGACAGCAATATCGGACACAGTCGGTCAGCCACGTCGGACTCATTCGGTCCTAGACCTAATGCTTCGAAGTGGCGTGTTTTGCCCAATAAGTCAGTTGCTACGTTCTCAGAGAAACTGATGGGCCGTGTCTTACTATATAATCAGCTTGAAGGAGTCAGTAACGAACGATTTTAACGAAACTGAGGACGTCGAAGACATCGGACATTCTCAGGCGTAGACTGACTGCATCGCAAGCAGTTTATTGCTTGTATTGTGTTCTTCTTCCTCTGACACATTATGTGTGGGTGTGATGAACAGTTCCTGCATATCTGCTGAGAATTCGATGAGACTTTTTCTTGTTTCGTTTGATGTCGGCAGAATGTTGAGCAATACAGGAAATTGCAATCGACTGCCTCAAGGCCAGAGTCGTCAGCTCCTCATCGCCCATCGCTTGACACTCGTAACAGCAACGTAGAATTAAGTGTGGTGTCGTTTCCGTTAATGATTTAATAAATGTAGTGCATGCTGAGTCAGATTTGGTCTTTATGCTTTGCGTCCTTATTGCGGATTTCCACACGGCATCATGTTTCAACACTGTTGTTTACTGCTACTGCAGCAAACGCATCTGATCCATTTACCTCACAGAGAGCATGGTAATGTGACAGTTTTGATGGTTTTGGGATGGTGGCTATGGATTATTGACATGTACATATGTTTAATGTTGATGCTTGGTGTTAATTCATGTCAGTTTTTGCTCTCCCTGCCTTATACTTCACTGAGGAAAAGTAGCATTTTCACGTATGACATGTTATAGCGACGTATTTAATTTCTTGCCATAATGACACAATCAGAGGCTGGAGAGCTATACGGTTGAAACATTGTGAATGAAATGTACAGAGCTGAACTGTGAGATGTGTTGCTGTGTTAATGTGGGTGGTTTGGTTTGGAAGACTGTCAGATTGTGTGGCTGTAGGAACATAGGGCTTTCCAGCTGTATGGTTCAGAAAGTCTTTTGCTGTCCTGGAGATTTGCTGTACCCCAAACACATTCTAGTTCACTAGAGATTTCGCGTACCGGCGAAAGTGTCTCTAGCCCAGTTGACATCACCTGATGGAAGGTTTTCCGAAATATGCAAATGGAGGTCACATGAGAGGCTTGTGGTATAACCGATCTGCTCCCTGACATAACTAAGACTATTTTGCACAAAACTGTTAACGTATTCTTGTTGAGGCAATAAACAAGCGTTTATTGGATAAAATAACATGTTTGTGTTGAAATGGAAACAAGTTTTGACATCTGAATGATTTCTGCAAAAAGTGGAGAGAAAAATAGTATCAGAATGAACAATTTTTGACGCAATGCTGTAATGCGAAGGGTCAAGTCTATTACACATTCATTGCGAACTGTGCCAGAGTCAATACTGACTTGGGTTCACAGAATGCCCCAAACATACACTGTATCCATTGATGTGATCAGAGTGAAGTCGTAATTAGTGTGCCCAGACATGCTTAGAAAATTTAATACTGGATGTACACAATCAGGGGCACTGCAAAAATGCTGTGGAAGAGGATGTTGCAGCTTTGCAGCTGTGCTGCACACCCTGGCACAAGTGATGTTCTCTCTCCGAATGTCTCTGAGAGGTGCAGGCCTTCCTCATTGTGGCTGTCCAGCTAATTCTGTCAGCAGCACAGGATTCAAGCTTTTTTTTAGGGGGATGCCCAGGTCTTTGAAACTGTACTTAAAACAGTCCAAGCATCAGTTCTTAGGTTAACTTTTTTCTTACCCCCCCATCCCCCCCCCCCCCAATTTCACAACCCTCACTGAGCATGCCGTAGTACCTCTTGTTTAGAAACAGTGGGCTGTCTGTAAGAAGGTGGTTGTATGTCATACCATGGTAGTATGTCCACTGAGCAATACTCCTGTGTTGTGGCCAAATAGGGGTGTGCTGTGCACTGAAAATGCCTTTGTGCTGTTGTCTGGAACATCCATTGATGAAAACCTTGGTGCTAGGAGAAGGAGCATCAGTTGTGGCGTGGTATGACTGCTGAGAAATACTATTGTCTGTGGTAACAGATATCAAGTGGTTGCCTGACGGGGTTTTCTGTCTTGCATAGGTGCCTGCTGGAGGAGGCGGCACCATGACGTGGCCAGGGCTGCCCCAGTTGTGGCCAGTCTTTCTCTTTGTCTTCCTGGGCATTCTCACCTTTGGCCCAGGCCTGATCCTCGTCATTCTCTACATCCTCTTCATGATTTTAGGGTGAGTACTGCTTTCTCATAACTAACTGTCCATGATTTTGTGAGTATTATAATCTGTTACAGCTCCCCCCCAAAATGTTTGAAAGTGTCCAGATGATACAGTGCTCAGTGTGACAGTCATCAAAATGAAATGAGTATACATGTCTTAAGTTTGTAGTTTTCAAAAAATCTTTTTGACGTGATGAATGCTGGATTGATGAATCACTGATAATCAATTACACAGCTGTACAAGCTGTGTGTGTGTGTGTGTGTGTGTGTGTGTGTGTGTGTTTGTTTTTGTGTGTGTGTGTGTGTGTGTGCGTGCATGTGTGTGTGTGTGTGTGTGCGTGATTTTCTTTTCGTTGTTTTGTGTGTTTTTTAACCTCCACAAAGGAGGTAATGTTTTTTGGTCTGTTTGTTCTTTGGCAAAATAATTCAGACTGTTCTAGACAGGAGAAATCTGCATTATTCTTGTGATGCAGTTGACCTGTCAGCTGCTGCCCTGTTTCACTGCCCTGTGTGTGCGTGAATGAGTATGCCTATAGATACAAGTCTAAGGTGAACATCTATGATGCATCTTCCCCTGACAAATAAATAGGGACATCGTGTGGTAATGGTGGCGTAATGATAATTCTATGCTTCCTAATCCTTTAAATAGGTGTATGCTGATGACAACAAGACAAAAACATCACCTGCATCGTCTAGTATTGAAGTTCTGTTTCAAGGCACAACTCATGGAACATGTACACAAAACACAGTGTTTGGGTATTATCATTGACAATTTTTCATGTTGGTGCAAGAACATGTAAGTTATTGATGTAAAACACTTTTAAAGAATTTGCTATTAAAATTTCTGTAGTTTACAGATGAATCAAGTAAAAAATTGTTTCATAATGTTCAGATTAAATCCCATCTTGATAATGCTTCATCAATTTAGGATGGCTAGTGCTGATAATTTGAATAAGACTAATTCATTCTATAATTGGAATGCAAGTGTGAAACTGTTCCTTATGAAATTAGGTCAGCACCTTTCACTAGGGTTTTCAAGGTTCATTTTGTAAAATACCTTGACAGAACAGAAACAATTGTTTTAAATGAAAGTTGAAATCAAGCTATTGATATTATAATGTATAACATTGTATAAGTTGTTTCTGAATTTGTGTCAGTGTGTATATTCAAGGGCTGAATGGAAGATAGACATTTCTGCCAAATTTATTCTCTTTGCTAAATATATTCATTTATATAAATGCATTCATTTGTTCGTTCATTCACTCATTCATTCATTCATTCATTCATTCATTCATTCATTCATTCATTCATTCATTCATTCATTCATTCATTCATTCATTCATTCATTCATTCATTCATTCATTCATTCATTCTCACCCCAAGACACCTCATTTGTTGTATTCCATGTGATGACAGAAACTCTGTGATCTTTCCATGCCCACATAGATATCATATTTCATTGCACACATAGATATCATATTTCATTGCACACATAGATATCATATTTCATTGCACACATAGATATCATATTTCATTGCACACATAGATATCATATTTCATTGCACACATAGATATCATATTTCATTGCACACATAGATATCATATTTCCATGCCCACATAGATATCATATTTCATTGCACACATACTGACATAGATATCATATTTCATTGCACACATAGATATCATATTTCATTGCACACATAGATATCATATTTCATTGCACACATAGATATCATATTTCATTGCACACATAGATATCATATTTCATTGCACACATAGATATCATATTTCATTGCACACAAAGATATCATATTTCATTGCACACATATACCTCTAGGTGACAGGCTGACAGTCAAGAGAATCACATGCAGCCGCTGCCTTCAGATGTCCCCTCATCAGCTGCAGCCATGGTCTGCACTGCCACTGCCTTGTCAAGACACTAGCTGTTGCTATCGAAGTTGTTGTCACTGTCATTGTCACTGCCATTGTCACTGTCACTGCCATTGTCACTCATTATTATTGTCATTGTTACTGTCATTGTCACTATCATTGTCATTGTTACTGTCGTTGTCACTGCCATTGTCACTCATTATTATTGTCATTGTTACTGTCATTGTCACTATCATTGTCATTGTTACTGTCGTTGTCACTGCCATTGTCACTGCCACTGACATTGTCACTCACTATTATTGTCATTGTTACTGTCATTGTCACTGTCACTATCATTGTCGTTGTTACTGTCATTGTCACTGGCATTGTCACTGTCATTGTCTGTCACTGTTACTGCCATTGTCACTGTTACTGTCATTGTCACTGTTACTGTCATTGTCATTGTTGTCAAATGTTGTTACTGTCACTGTCACTATCATTGTCACTATCATTGTCATTGTCACTGCCATTGTCACTATCATTGTCGTTGTTACTGTCATTGTCACTGTCATTGTCACTGTCATTGTCTGTCACTGTTACTGTCATTGTCACTGTTACTGTCATTGTCACTGTTACTGTCATTGTCATTGTTGTCAAATGTTGTTACTGTCACTGTCACTATCATTGTCACTATCATTGTCATTGTCACTGTCATTGTCACTGTCGTTGTCACTGTCACTGTTGTTGTCACTGTCACTGTTGCTGCTGCAGGGTGCTGCTGGTGTGCTTGGCCTATGGCAGACAGCAACTGGAAGCTCACTTGGCCGAGGGCTGGCCCCGTCTCCGTCTCTCCTACTCATCTTCTGGCATCAGCAGGGTGAGTTGTGGTGGCTCTCCAAGTAGATGTGTGGTGGCTGCGGGTGGCTCACGTTGTGCGCTTGGGATGTACAACCTCCATTTGCTGTGTGGACCCATTGTCTCTGCTCTCGCCTCCCTAGTCTTGTGCGACAGTATGGCCACTTGTCTCGACTGACTTGTTATTCGGGTGCATTGTGACTTCTTTTTATTACTGTAAGGGCCAGAGGCCTGAACAATAAATTCATTTATCCAAGTCTCCTCCTCAGTCTCCCCTTCAGATGTCATTAGTGTTTTCTTTTTTTTTCCCTTCTTTATCATCATCCTCTGTGCTGGTGGCATCAGGTCAAGTTAATATTTGTTTCCCCCTTCCCTCTTTCTGTCTTGTCTCTTTCCTTCTTCTTTTGGCCTTTACCTTTCACCTGTCTCTGTCTCTCTGTCTCTTCTTCTCTGTTGTTTTTTTCCTGGCTTTGTCTCTCTATGCTGCAGTCTGCCTCTTTGTGTGTGTGTGTGTGTGTGTGCGTGCGTGCGTGCATGCATGAGTGTGTGTGTGTGTGTGTGTGCATGCGCATGTGTGTTTGTGTTTATGTGTGTGTGTGTGCATGTGTGGGGTTGTGTTTGTGTTTGTGTGTGTGTGTGTGTGTGTATGTGTGTCAATGTGTGTTTGTGTGTGTGTATGTGTGTCAATGTGTGTTTGTGTGTGTGTGTATGTGTGTCAATGTGTGTTTGTGTGTGTGTGTGTGTCCCCACTTTACTTTTAGAATGTGCTTTTATTCTTACAGTCAATTCTAAACTTCATCATTAGTGTAGAGAAGACAACCTGGTCTGTCTGGTGTCATCAGTGCTGTCTGTTGCAGGTGCAAGCCAGTATGGCGGGTGTCACCCGCGTGAGGAATTCCGACAAGCGCATGACTGGATCTAGTGTAATAGATGATGTCCTCAATGAGGTGAGACATTTGCTGCTTTCGACAGCTTTCCATTGCATGGTTCATCTACCATGTTGATCAGTGAGTGCCAGTAGCAAATAGTAAATATTATGTCTAATTATGTGCATGAGGAGGAAAGCTTTGGCTCTGATAGATTATCAGTAGTTTTGAGTCCCTCTGTATAGTATGGATAGACATTAACTGAAGAACAGAGAGAAAATGTGTGTGTGTGTGCGTGTGTGTGAATTTTGAAGGGCCGTTGTGCTAAACAAATTCATCTTACTGCTTTGTATATTGGCACACTGATTTGCTGGCAATGCAGTGTCCAACGTACACACCATCACTCCACAATGTGAAACTGTATCTCATGACCCATAAACATCATGATATGCCACATATAAAAGGAAATAGTTTGTGGAATAGATAGTTTTGAAGCAAATTATGTAACATGCTAAACTCTGGTATTACCTTGCTGTATTGTGAATGGAAGAGGCACAGTGGCGGGAAGGAGAGAAAGAGCATGCGAGAGCACTAGAGCTGTCTCAGTGGTGTTCCAGATGAAATGGATCAAGTGCCAAAAGTGACTCAATGATGTCATGAGTGAGAGAGTGTGGAAGTGAAGAGGGATGGACAATGCAAGTATGGCAGCAGTGTTGATTTTTGTCATGCCTGGGACTGGACCTTGTACTCTGTACAGCATATGTAGTTTCCATGAGAGATTAATCTGGACAGAAATATGAGTATGTGTGTGTGTGTTTGTGGTTGTGTGTGTTTGTCTGTTTGTGTGTGTATGTTTGTGTGTGTGTTTGTGAGTGTTCCCATGTGCGAATTAGTGTGTTTTGAATGCATTGCTCTACCATTGACAGAATTCTTTCCTCAGGATGCTGAAACCCAGCATTGCCTGGGTCAGCTGACTGAGGGGAGGAAGACCAAGATAGACAGGGATACGAATGCTTCCTGAAGCTGTATGTGACGCGTGTCTGCCTCATCTCACATTTTTATCATCAGAGGTGTGCTTGGTAGACTGCATGAAAGTGACTGATTGCACAAAATGTTGAGCTGGTCATGACACCGTGCTGCAGGTTCTGAAATATGCTGTGCGGGATTACATCAAAACCTGGTACCGCCAAATCAGTGACCATGATGGATTCCTGGTGGACATCTGGCAGTGTGTACAGAAAGTGGTCATCACTTTCTCTATGCGGTAAGTACCGTAGCACAAAACATGCATGGAACGCACAAGTCCACATGACACAGCAGGTTGCGTATCATGTGCTCCACCTCAGGAACACTGCAGACTGCAGATTGGGGCGAGACAGACAGTTCTTTGATTAACTGCTTTGGTCCCAGTGCCTCGATTTAATGGGTTTTGTATTACTAGTTAGGTGAATTGTACTATACTCCGCTGTCGCGGAGAGTTCTAATAACATGGTGGAAGTAAGTGTTTCTTAACGTTGTGGCCTTACATAGCCTACAAGGCTGAAAGGCCCTTAAACTCCATCCATCCATCCATCCATCCATCCATCCACCCCTCCCTTGGTGGCCTCTGGGTTGGTGGGGCCACCTCAAGCTGAGCTACTGTAGACTCTGAAGGGCCAGCAGCCAGGGTGCCAGCTGATGCGGAGGGCATTGGGCTGCTTCAGCCATAGTCTGTACACTTTGAAAACATATGTGATAGAGATCTATAAGACCAAAAATATGTTAGTTGTGGTTAAGGTCATGTGGCCTAAAAGAGTAGGGCCAGTAGGTCAGCCTGAACTTGTGTTAAATTCTTTGCAGTAGAGGCCAGATTGAGCAAAAACCATTCTTTCACTGACAACACTTTTTTACTCTTGACTAGTGGATTCCCTGAGTGCTTATAGGGCAGGGAAGATGGGGCAGCACACAGTTTGTTTGTTTGTTGTCAATTTCGTTATCTTTTTTTTCTCTTTATTTTTGCATGATTAACTTTTTTTTAAGGGTCTACAGAAATAAATAGGATCGGGTCAAGTTACCATAATCACAATTTTTTTTTTTGCCTAAGCACATCATTCCGCTGTAAGCAGAGAAAAAGTATTGCATTGTGTAGTGTTGTGTTGTATTGGTTCATGATTATACAAATGGCATCCCATCGTGGATGCTGAGAATGAATCAAAGCAAGCGGGTGTACAGGTTCCTCTCTGTGTGTGCTGTGACAGGTCTAAGGAGGTGGAGTGGATGCCTTATTTCACGCAGCGCTTGGTGGATGACTTTGCCTCACATATACGTCTGTACCGCTGTGCTGTACAGAAACGATCTCAGATGTCCAAGGAAGGTGAGTCGCAATATATCTCCATCACTGCTGTAATCGGTGCTTGTGGAGCCTCAAGGGCTTGACTGCAGTGCTTTTTTTGTTCTTCTTGATCAAGCTGATTTCCTTTTCACCCACAAGAGAATTCCCACATCTGTATTAGAAGTGGCTCACTGTATCTAGCATATCTACAGCGAGACTACTGGAGCAGGCCCAAAGTTATGTGGCCTTGGGTTTCAGCTGAGATTTGGGTAAGATGCGGCATGTGTCATAATGATGTCAGTGAGATGTGGTTATTATATCTACTATCAAGGTCAGCCTGGGCAGTTTTATTGGTGACAGGATTTCCATTCATGTGGGTGTTGTGTTCACTGCAGTGGTGTTGACTAGCCAGCATCCCCTTCTGTTTGGTCTTTGCATTGGAATGTTCAGGCTATGCAGCCATAGACCGTTGGATTTAAGTGTTGACATTTTAGAAATGTATAATGATGGTAATATGAAATGTAATGTTTGATGACAATCATGATTTTCAAAAGAGCTCATAACCTTATAGGTTGATTGATCAGGAGGTTTTTTTGCTCAAGCCACATTAAATGATTTCAGTTATTTGGAGGAATTTTTAGCTTTCAATGAGTCGTTCACCTCCTGTGGTTAAACTTGAAATGCAGTTAACAAAAGACTGGAAAATGTTTTGTCTTTTCTGTTTTCAGAAGCGGAGGCTACAGACACAGAAAGCATATTCTTTGATCTGGAGGTGGACATGGAAAACAACATGTGCCGGGACCTGATCTGCTTGTCTCGGGACGATGAGCGGCGTGAGTAGATGGGCATAGAATGCATCCTGCTGTCTTAATCCACTCAACCATCCTTGCAACCCTCATGCTTGTTAGCACACATGCATTGATGGTGCTTTGATATTTGACAATAGAGGCATGCATGTAAACTTTTCTACCTACATTGAACTAGATTTATTTCTCACTGGAGAAAAACCTTGGTCCTCATTCAAACCATTTCAGTCCTAATCTGTGTCCAATTTGAACCAAAGCTTTCACTGCATTGAGTATGCCTGAAGGACACAGTTCTAAGCAAGATGAAAATTAAGGGGACATTCTGTATCTCCTGTCACCGTCCAGACCTCTGTCCATTTTTCTATTGCCATTCACTTCAGCACCAATGTCAGTCGAATGAGGTACTTTTTAATGGCTCACACACACACCTCTTGCTCATCTTGTGTCACTATCCCACAGAGAAGGTTGCTGTCATTGCAGAATACCTGCAGGACCTGAGTGAAGTGCTGCTGTACCTTCTTCTGCCTAAGGAAGACTTCCACAACAAACCATTCCGCTACATTCTCAAGGTAGGCAGTCCTCGTTAGACTACTGGAAATGTGTTCTCCTCCTTCCCCCCCCCCCCCCCCCCCCCCCCCCCCCGCGTGCAGTGTTTCTTCCAAGTCCTCTCCAATTTAGAGTGGACACTCTTGCTTTTATGGGAGAACAACATACAGCCAGAGCCATTCCTTGCCTCCCACCATCAGCTGGAACCCCTGGCTGCTGGGCTTTGGAGGCCCACTCTAGTAGTTCAGATAGAGGTGGCCCCTTTGGAGGCCCACTCTAGTAGTTCAGATAGAGGTGGCCCCTTTGGAGGCCCACTCTAGTAGTTCAGATGGAGGTGGCCCCTTTGGAGGCCCACTCTAGTAGTTCAGATAGAGGTGGCCCCTCTGGAGGCCCACTCTAGTAGTTCAGATGGAGGTGGCCCCTTTGGAGGCCCACTCTAGTAGTTCAAATGGAGGTGGCCCCTTTGGAGGCCCACTCTAGTAGTTCAGATAGAGGTGGCCCCTTTGGAGGCCCACTCTAGTAGTTCAGATAGAGGTGGCCCCTTTGGAGGCCCACTCTAGTAGTTCAGATAGAGGTGGCCCCTTTGGAGGCCCACTCTAGTAGTTCAGATAGAGGTGGCCCCTTTGGAGGCCCACTCTAGTAGTTCAGATAGAGGTGGCCCCTTTGGAGGCCCACTCTAGTAGTTTCAGATAGAGGTGGCCCCTTTGGAGGCCCACTCTAGTAGTTCAGATAGAGGTGGCCCCTTTGGAGGCCCACTCTAGTAGTTCAGATGGAGGTGGCCCCTTTGGAGGCCCACTCTAGTAGTTCAGATGGAGGTGGCCCCTTTGGAGGCCCACTCTAGTAGTTCAGATAGAGGTGGCCCCTTTGGAGGCCCACTCTAGTAGTTCAAATAGAGGTGGCTCCTTTGGAGGCCCACTCTAGTAGTTCAGATAGAGGTGGCCCCTTTGGAGGCCCACTCTAGTAGTTCAGATAGAGGTGGCCCCTTTGGAGGCCCACTCTAGTAGTTCAGATAGAGGTGGCCCCTTTGGAGGCCCACTCTAGTAGTTCAGATAGAGGTGGCCCCTTTGGAGGCCCACTCTAGTAGTTCAGATGGAGGTGGCCCCTTTGGAGGCCCACTCTAGTAGTTCAGATAGAGGTGGCCCCTTTGGAGGCCCACTCTAGTAGTTCAGATAGAGGTGGCCCCTTTGGAGGCCCACTCTAGTAGTTCAGATGGAGGTGGCCCCTTTGGAGGCCCACTCTAGTAGTTCAGATAGAGGTGGCCCCTTTGGAGGCCCACTCTAGTAGTTCAGATAGAGGTGGCTCCTTTGGAGGCCCACTCTAGTAGTTCAGATAGAGGTGGCCCCTTTGGAGGCCCACTCTAGTAGTTCAGATGGAGGTGGCCCCTTTGGAGGCCCACTCTAGTAGTTGAGATAGAGGTGGCCCCTTTGGAGGCCCACTCTAGTAGTTCAGATAGAGGTGGCCCCTTTGGCCCACTCTAGTAGTTCAGATAGAGGTGGCCCCTTTGGAGGCCCACTCTAGTAGTTCAGATAGAGGTGGCCCCTTTGGAGGCCCACTCTAGTAGTTCAGATAGAGGTGGCCCCTTTGGAGGCCCACTCTAGTAGTTCAGATAGAGGTGGCCCCTTTGGAGGCCCACTCTAGTAGTTCAGATAGAGGTGGCCCCTTTGGAGGCCCACTCTAGTAGTTTCAGATAGAGGTGGCCCCTTTGGAGGCCCACTCTAGTAGTTCAGATAGAGGTGGCCCCTTTGGAGGCCCACTCTAGTAGTTCAGATAGAGGTGGCCCCTTTGGAGGCCCACTCTAGTAGTTCAGATAGAGGTGGGCCCCTTTGGAGGCCCACTCTAGTAGTTCAGATAGAGGTGGCCCCTTTGGAGGCCCACTCTAGTAGTTCAGATAGAGGTGGCCCCTTTGGAGGCCCACTCTAGTAGTTCAGATAGAGGTGGCCCCTTTGGAGGCCCACTCTAGTAGTTCAGATAGAGGTGGCCCCTTTGGAGGCCCACTCTAGTAGTTCAGATAGAGGTGGCTCCTTTGGAGGCCCACTCTAGTAGTTCAGATAGAGGTGGCCCCTTTGGAGGCCCACTCTAGTAGTTGAGATAGAGGTGGCCCCTTTGGAGGCCCACTCTAGTAGTTCAGATAGAGGTGGCCCCTTTGGAGGCCCACTCTAGTAGTTCAGATAGAGGTGGCTCCTTTGGAGGCCCACTCTAGTAGTTCAGATAGAGGTGGCCCCTTTGGAGGCCCACTCTAGTAGTTCAGATAGAGGTGGCCCCTAACAGCCATTCTGGCCACCAGGGATCATCTGGTCTGTGGTCTGTCATCCCAACCTGTCTCTGGTCTGCCAGTACCAGAAAATGCCTTGTTATTTTCAATTCTGCTGTCATTCTTCTGGCATATGGCACAGTCTCAGGAGGCAGTAGTTTCAAGAGATAACCTAAATTTGTTTCTCTGCCAACAACCAAACATGAACTATCATAAACTATTTTTGATGAGCCAACATCTGTTTGCCAGTCACAAGTTCTGGCAGTTCATGGCATCAAGATGTTGTTAGAGATTCCTCTGAAAACTGTCTGTCATCTTGCTTCTCATGAGGTTCTTGTCCTAAGAGATTTTTATTGTTACGTGTTCTGAGAACTAGACTTTTGGCCAGCAAGTTTGAAATTTTATTTTACTTAGTTGATGTCAAGGGACATGTCAAAATATTAACTTACTTAACCCAAAATATTCTAGCCTTCTGGAATCATAAATCTGGCACAACACTTGCATGCAACCTATCAAAATGTATACCCAAGCACACATACACACACACACACACATTCATGCATTCATGCGATTGCAGTTGGTTCCATGCACACATACACATTCACAACACAGAATTGAAGCTTTAGAATAGATAGTAAAAGGTTCAAGGACCTCAGGCTTACCAATCACATGTGTGCTCATGCACATGTAATTTCACAATGCACATGCATATATGTGAAGTGAAGCACAAGTGAAGTGTGCACATGCACATCCATGCACTTAAGCTCATGAAAACCTGCTCAGATGTATGCACTGTGCATGCACACACGTTTGCACACACATTTTTTGTTCTCGTGTCTTTGAGTCTACTGCTCCGAGACTGGGAACATCCTTCCATTGCAACTCAGACAGGCTCTACCAGTCTCATTCAGCCTTCAAGAGGATGTTGGAATCCACCCTCTTCTCTACATATATATAAAGCTCAATGTGTGCGTGTGAGTGCGTGTATTTCTATGCATGCATTCCCATACCACTTAGGCTGCTGGATTCAAACTTGACACACATAATCTAGGTGCCATGAGAAAGTTGATTGGCTCTCCACCTTTGTGGTAGCCACATCAGGGACCTGGGGTTTTTTTGTGGGTTTTTTTCTCTTAGCATTGGCCATGCAGTTAGGTTGTTAGACTGATGCCAGCCCTTACTTGAGAGGAGTTTTGGCCCCAGGAGGGGTCAGGCATGGAAGAGATAAGGATGCTGAGGGCATGAGAGAGGCATGCTTATCTGTTCCTCACAGTAAAGATGACCCCTGTCCATCTCGCTCTTTAATAAAGCTAGCATGTTTGTTGTTGTTGTGTTAGGGCGGATAGGTTGCCATACCCCTGCATAGCAGGTGTGGAGGTTGTAGCGAGCTAATTTTTAGATAAAAACTTTGATCTGTAGCACCAGAGAGCAGCTGCTTTGCTAATTCTGACAGTTTACAAATACTGTGCTCACATACATACACACATGCAGGTACACGTGTGTGTACATGCACACAAAGACAGATGTGCATGTAGGCATGTGAGACTGATGTATGCTTGTGCATGCTGGACTCATTCTTGTGAAGGCACACTTGCACACACCCCATCCCTGTTCACTTGGGGAAAGACTGGTTCCAAAGTTGCTTGTTGCGCTTGCAGGAGGTTCTAGTCAACGGCATCATTCTGCCCACTGTGGACATGCTGTCTGACCCGGACTACATCAACCAGTACATCGCATGGATGGTCAGTCTCTTACCTCTCGCTCTGCCTTGCACAGGGATGTAAAGGTATGGAATGCACTCAAAGTGCAAAGTGCAAGTAAAAATATCTAAGTATGACACTTTTCTCACAGTCTGTCGGTCCTGGAAATGTGAAGCCATCCATGACAGTTATGCTTGATTTTCACAGCAGTCTTGAAATCGTGGCTCGCATTTGCCTGGTCTGCATGACCATCTTGTCAAATTATGTAACGCGTTGTTTTACAGTTTAGAGAGTATTATTTCAGCAAGGATGAAGGATTTCTTTGTGACCAACTTGTTGAGTAATGTAATGTGTTGTTGTAACAGTGTAGAGAGGATTGCTTCAGTAAGATTCCTTTGTGACTATCTTGTCAAGTGTAGTAATGTGTTGTTTTACAGTGTAGAGAGAATTCCTTCAGTAAGAGTCCTTTGTGACTATCTTGTCAAGTGTAGTAATGTGTTGTTTTACAGTGTAGAGAGAATTCCTTCAGTAAGATTCCTTTGTGACTATCTTGTCAAGTGTAGTAATGTGTTGTTTTACAGTATAGAGAGAATTCCTTCAGTAAGAGTTCTTTGTCAAGTGTAGTAATGTGTTGTTTTACAGTATAGAGAGAATTCCATCAATAAGAGTCCTTTGTGACTATCTTGTCAAGTGTAGTAATGTGTTGTTTTACAGTGTAGAGAGAATTCCTTCAGTAAGATTCCTTTGTGACTATCTTGTCAAGTGTAGTAATGTGTTGTTTTACAGTGTAGAGAGAATTCCTTCAGTAAGAGTTCTTTGTCAAGTGTAGTAATGTGTTGTTTTACAGTATAGAGAGAATTCCATCAATAAGAGTCCTTTGTGACTATCTTGTCAAGTGTAGTAATGTGTTGTTTTACAGTGTAGAGAGAATTCCATCAATAAGAGTCCTTTGTGACTATCTTGTCAAGTGTAGTAATGTGTTGTTTTACAGTATAGAGAGAATTCCATCAATAAGAGTCCTTTGTGACTATCTTGTCAAGGGATGTAATGTGTTGTTTTACAGTGTAGAGAGAATTCCTTCAGTAAGATTCCTTTGTGACTATCTTGTCAAGTGATGTAATGTGTTGTTTTACAGTGTAGAGAGAATTCCTTCAACAAGGAGACATTCATGACAGTCATAAGATCTACAGACAGCCAGGCAGAGCTGGAGGCTGTGGCAGCTCTGGTGGAAAGCAACATTTCTCGCTGGCGAGCAAAGGATAGTGGAGGCAGTGATGGTAAGACACTCCATCTCATGGTACCATAGCAAACTTCCACCATGTTTTCAACTAACTACCTTCCCCAAATGTGTGTAAAATGATAGGTGAAAACTGTGCATTGTTTTGAGCTGGTGTGAAATACAGTGTGGTGTTCATGCCAAGCCAGTTGTGTAGTAAGCAGGTTTGTAAGAAACCCTTGTAGGAACAGGAATGGTTAGTGTATGCCGAGTAGACACTATGCCCTTGCAGAAAAATGTCATCAAAGATGCTTTGCCTCCATCAGTGATTCTTTCTGGCAAGCCCAGTTGGTGGAACTGGAAAAGTCTTGTTGTTTTCTGTTTTTTTTTACCCCTTGGCACCGGCTGGTCACTGTAGTGCCAAAACCCTATCCTCCCTGTGGAACCAGAGATTCGAGTGTACTGGGATCCCCGACTGCCGGAATATTTTTAGACTTCTCCTTCCTCCTGCGTCGTCATCTCGAATAAGAGTGAAAACCCAGGGTATTTATGAGACTAGATGTGTAAAAGCATCTGTCAGCATGTTCTGCATCTTGGGAAGGAGGGACAGGTTCTCATGGTCAGGGTCAGGCTCTGTGATAAACAAGGATTCTGAGGCCAGGCCCATGCTGGTCACTCGCTGGCACTACAGTGACTGGCTGGCGTGGAAGGGGGTATTTGGTTTTGGCACTACAGTGACCAAGCGGCGCTAAGGGGATACAGGACCAGAGAAAACTCTAGCATCAATGGGTTGGGGCATTTATTCTCCTTGGTGACTATGTCAAACCAAGCATGAACTTTTCATGTGCTTGTAGATAATACATACATACACTGCCATGAATGAAATTGAAGACTTCACTCAGTTTGTAGACAAGTGAGTCATTTTAAGATCATAATGTGAAGTTTGACTATAATTTGGCATCTTAGCTTTGTATTGTTCCAGAGGCAAACTGCTCCAGCCTGAAAGTCTGAGTCTCTGCATGTCTGAGTGCTTTATGACGCTGTTGCATGGGGATTCTTGCTTCTTGTCTTGCAGATCATCTGATCAAGCAGAATCTGAAGAGCCTGATGTTTCTGCGTGATGTCTGCTTCTTGCGGAGGAAGCGACTGGAGGAGGGTGTCCCTGACCCTGAGGCCCCCAGTGAGGTCAGACTACTGTTTCTACAAGCGTGACTGTGCCAGTTGCCCAATACAGACTGTATGTGACTGTGCCAGTTGCCCAATACAGACTGTATGTGACTGTGCCAGTTGCCCAATACAGACTATGTGACTGTGCCAGTTGCCCAATACAAACTGTATGTGACTGTGCCAGTTGCCCAATACAGACTGTACATGACTGTGCCAGTTGCCCAATACAGACTGTATGTGACTGTGCCAGTTGCCCAATACAGACTGAATGTGACTGTGCCAGTTGCCCAATACAGACTGTACATGACTGTGCCAGTTGCCCAATACAGACTGAATGTGACTGTGCCAGTTGCCCAATACAGACTGAATGTGACTGTGCCAGTTGCCCAATACAGACTGTATGTGACTGTGCCAGTTGCCCAATACAGACTGTATGTGAACGTGCCAGTTGCCCAATACAGACTGTATGTGACCGTGCCAGTTGCCCAATACAGACTGTATGTGACCGTGCCAGTTGCCCAATACAGACTGTATGTGACTGTGCCAGTTGCCCAATACAGACTGAATGTGACTGTGCCAGTTGCCCAATACAGACTGAATGTGACTGTGCCAGTTGCCCAATACAGACTGTATGTGACTGTGCCAGTTGCCCAATACAGACTGTATGTGACTGTGCCAGTTGCCCAATACAGACTGTATGTGACCATGCCAGTTGCCCAATACAGACTGTATGTGACCGTGCCAGTTGCCCAATACAGACTGTGTGACTGTGCCAGTTGCCCAATACAGACTGTATGTGACTGTGCCAGTTGCCCAATACAGACTGTATGTGACTGTGCCAGTTGCCCAGTACAGACTGTATGTGACCGTGCCAGTTGCCCAATACAGACTGTATGTGACTGTGCCAGTTGCCCAATACAGACTGTATGTGACCATGCCAGTTGCCCAATACAGACTGTATATGACCGTGCATGAGGGAACTAGGCTAGAGTACGGAAAATGACCAAATGAGATGTTTCAACCACAATATTACTCATTTATTCGGTTGTATTCCAGAAGAAGAAAAAGCATGCTCCTAAAGGAAATCAGAATTTTTTTACAGTGACATAATTATCAGGAAAACATATACGTGGCTTAGTGTGCCAATAACTACTCAGCGTTTTCTTAAAAACTGTTTTCCGTACTTCAGGCTGGTTTCTCATGCATGGCAACGCACGCATCTTTACATCCAGTCTCATCATAAGTAGATCTTCACAGTGTGGACGTCTACCCCTGTTTCATTGGAACCCATGTGGTAGAAAGGTTTATCAGAGGATTGGGCAGCATTGTTGAAGTGTGTTATTTTACCTCTGCACACATCTACATCCTGCAGACCTGTGGCTTTGCAGTTTCACCAATTTGAGAACTACACAGCGTGCAAAGCAGGCACACAAAGTGAACAGAGTGGATGGAAAGATGCTGAAACTCTAATGCTGATTAATGACATACAATGAAGGACTGGCAGTGGGTTCAACAGATCTAGGGTTTCACCAATTTGAGAACTACACAGCGTGCAAAGCAGGCACACAAAGCGAACAGAGTGGATGGAAAGATGCTGAAACTCTAATGCTGATTACTGACATACAATGAAGGACTGGCAGTGGGTTCAACAGATCTAGGGCAAGCATTTGGAGAGAGGGGAAGAAACCAGAGGAAGAGACATTGTCAAACATTTCATGCCAAAAAAAGTCTCATTAGTGCCATCTTGTAGAAGAGTAGTCTTGACATCAGTTTTTTTTCCTTTTTTAATAGTGGTTATTGTAATCATGGGGCTTTTGCACAATTGCAGAATGGTTCTGTCAGAGCTAAATGAGTTCAAAGTTACTAGGGAAAGATTTCTTTCTGTAGCCTGCTCCTCAGTCTAGCATTGAAAATAGCATCATTTTATAGATTGATGATGTCTGGTTTGATATGTTGATTATTATAAGCAAGTTTAGTAGTTTGCTTGAATTAACCCTCTTTTATTCTAATGGTGAAGCTAAGAAAGGCCTCTAGACTTTGCACTTTATTGCTCAGACTGCCATGACCAAATCAAACATGCCTGTTTCCCATCATCCCTTGCTGCTCAGCACCCCAACACTGTCACAAGATCTCTACAAGAAGCCCTACAAGTGAACTACAATGGCTGTTCTCACGCTCAGACCCTGCTATGACGGAATACACATGTCAAGCACAATAACAACAGTGCTGCCAAGTTTTGCCGACTTGAAGTCATGGCGGGTGTTCCGAGCTTTGTACGGATGAATACAAGAGGGTTAATGCATCAAAGGTTAGTGTTAATTTTGTGTATGCTCTGATGGAACAGAGGGAAGGAAGGTGCTGTTGGATACTTTTATTTTAAAAAAGGTTCACAATACGTGGGTACCTATAAAAAAAAATTTTTTTTAATGGTGCTGTTGGATACTGCTGATGTTTCAATGTCCTGTCTCTGGCTGCTCTTGCAGGAACCTGACTACCTCAAGTACCAAAACCTGGTTGTGCTGAAGCTGGAAGACATCATCAACAACGCCAATGCTCTGCAGACCTTCCTCAGTGAGTCCTGCCTTCTGCTGCCCCTCCTCTACCGCCTCTGTGTCCTTCTCGTCTTTTCCTTCTGCCGTCTTGGTCTTCCTCCTCCCTCATTCTTTCCTTGTCGTCTTCCATGATTCCTTTAGCTGATCATCTGTTTTGCCTTGCTCTTCTGATGTCTGTGATGCTTGCCACCAGCCCCATACTCCCCCATGGTGCTGAGGGAAGATGTGGGCAAACTGTCCTGTTTTCACACCCGACCTCATTCTCAGTGCATTGGCCGTGGCAAGGCAGAGCAGACAGCTTTGCCCCTAGGGCACCTCTTGACCACTAGATTGTGAACAGTGAAGGAAATATAAGAGGAAGCAGCTGGTGATTAGCTGACAGCACAGTTTCTATGGTTGTCTCCTTATGGGATAGAGCGAGATAGTATAGGACATCATTTATTCACACACACACACACACATGCATGGGCTCATGCATGCACACATGTACTCAAACACGCACACACACACACACACACACACACACACACACACACACACACACACACACACACACACAAAGACCAAAATTAATGTAAAACTATCTGGCAGAGCAAGAATGGCAAGATGACTTACTCTGATTTCATCTTTAGGTCAACCAAAATATAAAATTGTAGGTACACTCACAAGTGTGTGTGATTGTGGGTGTGTTTTTTCAGCTTTATTTCAAAGGTTTCCTCTTTCTCAATATCATCATCATCATCATCATCATCATCATCATCATCATCCTCATCCTGCCCCCATCCTACAGTTGCACTTTATATCTGTGCAGATTTCCTGAAGGAGCACGCAGCAGAGCAGTACATGTACTTCTACCTGAATGTAGAGGTATGTGCGTGGACAGGAAGAGTGGTGGTGCCTCTGTGGTGGTGTCTCTGTGGTGGTGCCTCTGTGGTGGTGCCTCTGTGGTGGTGTCTCTGTGGTGGTGCCTCTGTGGTGGTGTCTCTGTGGTGGTGCCTCTGTGGTGGTGCCTCTGTGGTGGTGCCTCTGGGGTGGTGCCTCTGTGGTGGTGCCTCTGTGGTGGTGCCTCTGTGGTGGTGCCTCTGTGGTGGTGTCTCTGTGGTGGTGTCTCTGTGGTGGTGCCTCTGTGGTGGTGTCTCTGTGGTGGTGCCTCTGTGGTGGTGTCTCTGTGGTGGTGCCTCTGTGGTGGTGCCTCTGTGGTGGTGCCTCTGTGGTGGTGCCTCCCTCTGTGGTGGTGCCTCCCTCTGTGGTGGTGCCTCTGTGGTGGTGCCTCTGTGGTGGTGCCTCTGTGGTGGTGCCTCTGTGGTGGTGCCTCTGTGGTGGTGCCTCTGTGGTGGTGCCTCTGTGGTGGTGCCTCTGTGGTGGTGTCTCTGTGGTGGTGCCTCTGTGGTGGTGCCTCTGTGGTGGTGCCTCTGTGGTGGTGCCTCTGTGGTGGTGCCTCTGTGGTGGTGTCTCTGTGGTGGTCTGCTTGTAAACTTCTAAGATGCATCACTCAGGCAGGGACTGAAGATCTAAAAGTCAGCATTGAGACCTGGCTGACTATATATTGGTTTCATATCAGTTACCATCATGAAAATGGTAGTACCTCCGTGTAATCAGCCATCTTTTTTTAAAGACAATATTGATTGCACCAAAGTTGAAATCTCTACCTGAACTCCCATGGACTCTAATGTAAGCTCTCTTTAGGCAAGCAGGTAATGAGTATCTTTTAGCATTGTCACACACACATATATGCACATGTACACACACATGCACACGCACACACACACGCACGCACGCATTCACATGCCCACACACACACACACACTCTCTCTCTCTCTCTCTCTCTCTCTCTCTCTCTCTCTCTCTCTCTCTCTCTCTCTCTCTCTCTATCTATCTATCTCTCTCTCTCTATCTCTCTATCTAGTTCACTATCTACAAATGACAAAATGAAAGAACTTAACATGTTGCCTTTTCATAAGCATTTACAATTCAATAAATGTGTCTTAATGAAAAGAACTAATGATTATGATGTGCCTGATTATTTGATAAACTTATTCCAACATTCAAATATTCGTGTACATAACTTTATAATACCACAACCTGGATTGATTTGTTTAAACATAGCCTATCTTATTCAGGGGCTACTATGTGGAACACAGTATCCAATTCTCTAAAAATTGCGAAATCTTTAGAGAAATTTAAACTGAAACTACATACTTTTCTTATGCAGTCATCCTAGATACTTTCATCTTATTCTAAATTCACTTTGTGGCTATTTTTAACGTGGTATTTCGTTACCATGAATTGATTGTAACCTGTGTTATTGTGTGAATTTTGTGTGGGATAGAGGGTGAGTGGGAGGGTAGGGGTGGGGGATGGGATTGAATTTGTTTGTTTGTTTTCTTGTTTTCACAAGGGCTGGATGTAAGATAGGCAGCTATGCCTAATTCATGTATTTCCCTTGAAAAATTAAGTTTAACTCTTAAACGTTTGTCATTTTCATGCTTTTTTTAGCTAAGACTACACATACTATCTTTAGCAAAGCTTATATACGTTATTGCTGATATAAAATATGACATATTATATACCATTTTATTTAGAACAAACTAACCTTTCTTACTATGATATTTGATTTGAGAAAAAACTGTTATGTATAAACTATTTTTATAAAAATATGCAGAAAAAAATAACAAAAAACGCACTAAATTGACAACACTCTACAATCACAAAGAACAATTTTTTTTTTGGGGGGGGGGGATAGTTTCTTTTGTTTTCTTTATTTCTAACATAAAATACAACTATATTTACACATAAAATTTCAATCTGCATATTTTTTCAATCAAATTTATTGATTTGATAGAGTTTTTTGTAAAGCTACTAGTCTGAAGCTTTCGGCGAAAAAAAACCCATAAAATAATGCACTTAACAACAGGTGAACTTACTTATTCAAAATGTATTTCTTTTCCTCTTGTCTAAGTCACTCATAAGTCATTTGTGCATAAACCATATTTACACACAAAAAAATGTCAATGTGAAATGAAAACAACAACAAAAAAAACTGGTTGTATGAGCCTGCCGATGCAATTAAATCTGGTGGTACTCCAGCAGGCAGTTGTGGTCATCCTGTAAACACAGGAATGTGTTGCAGGCTACACAGTAAGTTCTTGTTTTCCTTTCTATTTTGAATTTAGTGTAGCACAGCTTACAGTTTCTTCTGTCTTTAGTTTTGCACATGTTGGGGATGATGCTGTGGATGGTGTATGTGACTGGCTTGTCCGCAACCGGCACATCCGCATCAACATCAAACCCCCCCAGTTGTCTTATAAGTTCTTCAGTGAAGGCCAGCTGATTATACTTTGCATTCCTTTTCAATTCTTCTACATCTCTGTGTTGTTCTCACCAGTTTTGAAATAAAATGTATGAGTTCACCCTAGCGATATTCAAGAAATGAAAAAAAAGAGTCTTCCAGTATTTGTTTGTTTTCCGCAGCATATTATACTTAGTAAGTAGTTGGTCACTTTTATCAACTCCACCCATGTGTTTGTTGTAATCTTTAACAAGAATTGGTTGGGCAACTTCTAGGCTCTGAAAAGTTCCATTTACTTTAGATCTTCTGTTTGCAACAGAAAAATCATTTGCTGTGTGTAGAGTCGAGATAGGCCTACGTAGTTCTTCTTCTTCTTCCCTATTATCAAACAAATTATCAAACCAAATGAGGCAAAACACGATACAATTGTGATAAACATATTCATTTAAGTTTCAGAATAGATTTAATCTCATTTTGTAAAAATATAACAACATAGACAACAATTTACAGAATAAAAAGAAGCAAATACGTCCGATGAACAAAGATAAAAATAGCAACACGCACCTTCGATAATCAATCCCGTCGATGTTTGGATCCATATTTTCGTCATTGCTTGAAAATGACGATTCATCATCACACCAAACTTCATCATCACTTGAATCATAAGCAATATCATCTTCAGAAGATGATTCTTGGTCCATATTTGACGATTTTATCGAGCAGAGAAGCCAAACCAGTGACGCTAAAAAATTTAAGATGGCGGTCGGGAAGCAGACGCTTTGCTGCGCAGTAAATAACTATTTTTGCATATTTTCGGAATTAAACTGAAATATATTATAACTTTTTTTGCTTAGCAATGCTTTTTTCTTCAATGATATGTAATTTTTTCAAGAAAAATGTTTTTTTTAAAATTAAATTATAAGTGTTATTGTTATCGACCACCGGTGGTCGAAATCATGCATAGAAAACGTTTGAGAGTTAATCAATCAATCAATAAATCAATATCTCTCTCTCTCTCTCTCTCTCTCTCTCTCTCTCTCTCTCACACACACACACACAGGCGCGCACACACATACACACACACACACACACTCACTCACTCACTCACTCACACTCACACACACTTT
Organism: Theodoxus fluviatilis; assembly: GCA_034096865.1. Classification (NCBI taxonomy): domain Eukaryota; kingdom Metazoa; phylum Mollusca; class Gastropoda; order Cycloneritida; family Neritidae; genus Theodoxus; species Theodoxus fluviatilis. The sequence continues at coordinate 40,599 of JAWQFJ010000334.1, read as the reverse complement.
CACTCGCACACTCTCACACCCACACATGAACTCACACATGCACACACATAAAGAGAAAACTATTTGAGGCTGTACCCCGGAAAATTGGCTTTGTGGGGAAAAGACTGCTGTAGCCAGCCTTGCCTTCAATGCGTATGCTTCATTCACTCCAGAAAGAAGGGAATTGATGTGTTACAGTCATTACACTATTTGCACGGATTCTTGTATGTGAGAACATTTCCACTGATAGTTATCTCTTCAGCTGCATCTTAGAGGGTAGTGTAGGGTAAAATAATTGACTAAGACTTGAATACATGAGGTAGGATTGATTTGATTGTGATGAGTACATTGAGTACAAGCTGAACATGTGCATTCTTGACTGGCACAGGGGTTCAGGGCAGCAGCAGAGCAGCAGATCACTGCTGCCAACAGGAAGGACGCTAAATCTGTGGAGCCTGACTTGGAAAGCCTCCGTCAGGCTGCCAAGATCATCTACGACCAGTACCTCTCTGACAAGGTGACCACTGCTTCTGCACATCTTCTAGCCTGAGGATGAAGAATGCAAGCCTTAACCCGATAGAAAGGAACTGCCTGTACAGGAGGAAGAAAAGAAATGGATCCTATGAAGACTGCACACATGATGTAGTAATAGTACAAGCTATTAGCTGTTGAGAAATTAGCCTTCTCTTAATTTGTCTTTTCTTCTATATGGGAGAGCTACATTCTATCTGCTCTGTTGACATTCTCAAAGGTGTTAAAGTCTTTTCACGAAAAACCATCAGAGATCTGGTTTTCAAGTGAAAATGAATGAACTTGCAAACTTGTCACTTTAAGCCTTGTGCCTCTGTACTCAACACTCTCCTAGTTTATACAAAAATGGACAATTCAAACTTTAATGGACAAGTTTTTGCAATTCAAAGGAAATATTCCAACAAAAGCTAAAGTTGAAAATGTATATACCAACTGGATATTTCTTTGTACAAATAAATCCAATAATTATTCATAATTTTCTGTTGCAAATCCACACTCCTCTGTATTTTAGTGGCTTTTTCATCTGGGAGTATCTGCTGTTTCAGGCCACCTCTAAAGTGAAAGTGGAGAGTGACATGATCAAGCGAGTGCATGCCAACATCCACACCAAGATGCTGTCGGAGGACATCTTTGACCATGTCCAAAACAGGGTAAGCTCTCAGTGCTGCTGTAGTGCTTGCAGCAGGAAAGCTGACCGTGCTTCTGAGTCTGGCCTGGGTGAGCAGGCGCAGCAATCTCGTCCACTAGAGACTTCGCCTGCCGACGAGACAATCTCTAGCACAGTTGACATCATGTGATGAAAGGATTTCATCCGAAAAATTCAAATGAGAGGCTTGTGGGATAGCCGATCTGCTCCCTGACATATGCCGTTAAAGTAGTTCTGAGACTATTTCACACGAAACTCGTAACTTACTTTAGTTGAGGCAACAAACAAGCATTTATTTGATAAAATAACATGTTTGTGTTGAAATGGAAACAAGTTTTGACATCTGAATGATTTCTGTAGAAAGTGGAGAATAAAATAGTATCAGAATGAACTATTTTTGGCGCAATTCTGTAATGCGAAGGGTCAAGTCTATTACACATTCATTGCGAAGTGTGCCAGAGTCAATATTGACTCGGGTTCAGAGAATGCAGTCGCAGATCCCAGGCTGACTCCAGAGGCAAGACTGAGCAATTCATGCTCGCTTCCGAACAGAACAAGGCTACTGCACAACCTCTATGACTGCATGAAGATGCTGTTTGTTTCATTCTTGGAAGCTGGAGTGAGGTATTGCAAAGCAGGGCGAGCTGTTTGTACAGTCCCCGCAGGCTGAGGAATCCATCCACACTGTTGTAACTGGTGTGTACAGTCACTGTAGTCTTTTATCAGCCGTTGTAAGATAGCAATGGCTGTGCTCCTAGCTGCTGTGGTAGTCTTAAACAAGAGTGATGGTTGATTCTGAAGAGGTCCTAGAGTTGCACATAGAAAGTAATGATTGGTGTGATGATTGTATGATTAAACAGGAGAGATACATATTTTCGTGCAAGTTGAATGGTTCATTTCTGTCCATTTTGGCCTGCATACATGTTTGGAATATTTAACACATTTCATTCTTATTGGATCCGAGAATCAATCCAACAGAGAATTAAAAATGCTATACAAGATAACGTTTGATTTTGTGTGCAGCAGCAAGATAGGATATGACGGGGAGAGGGGTTTGACAATGTCTGCACATGCTAGCTGAGGAGGGGACATTGTGCCCATGCTGTGTCAAGTGCTGACGACTGCTGCAGGTCCATGCCAAGCTGCTGACAGACTACTACGAGGACTTCCTGCACAGCCCCGCCTATGTCAAACTGCTGGGGGAGCTGGGTATGCTTCCAGACAGCAAGTCTGAGGATGGACTGACACTCTTGCTGGAAGATGGTATGATGCATCTTGCATTTTTTGTCTTGTCTGTGGCTGCACAGTCCCTAGTTTGCCCTGTGTGTTAAATGAGACGTATATACATGGAGAGGATGTCAGAATCCCCACGTCATTTCTTTTAAACTTATTGTCACTTCCATCGAGGGTTTGTTTCTGTGTTGGGATGTTGAAGTGTGTTGTCAGGATTGTGTATACTTCATTCCTGCAGTAACATTCTCATCTCATTGGACGAAACTAGGGACTATTTTCAGCTACTATGCAAACCTATCAGCCCTTGTTTTATCCCCTGTCAGTGGCTGATCTGTTCTCCTTTTTCTTTGTTGTAATTAGTCATTGTGTAAATTGTTATCTTGTTCATAGGTACCAGGTTTCTCCTCTAATCTTTTCCCCTCATATTGACTTAAAGCAGTGATAATGTGGCAATACACATCTATCTACCTATGATACTGCTGTGACACCTGTTTGTTTTTTGTCCTCATTTTCCCAGTATGGCTTTTCTTACATGTTTACTCTTCTAGTCTGTTGGTCATTCAAGGAGTCTGTTGTACCACTTTTCTCCAGTCTTGTCGCAATGGCCCTGTATGTGTGAGCAGGATGAGTTCTGTCTTGTGTCTGTGTTCCAATATCTCTCTTTCGTGTATTGTTTGTAAGCCTGTGTTGTGTTTCTCTGTCTCATTCTTTGTTCTTGCCTCTTCACATCCCTTTTTTTTTATCTGATGGTTTCTCTGTCGCTCACTGACTCTCTTTGCATATGCCTGACTCTGTGTGTGTGTGTGTGTGTGTGTATGTGTGTGTGTCTGTCTGAGTGTATGTGTGTCTTTGTCAACGACATCAATATCTATGGCAATAATGTTGGATGTCTACCTCTTATTTTTGTATTATTTGGCCTGTCAGTTTAATCTTACAATAATATATATTTGTGTGCATTCATTGTAGACCCTGTGTTTGTCTTGTTCATTGTTGCATTTTGTTTCAGTAAAATTATTATGCAGTTAGGACTCGGATGAAGTCAACTTTCAGTTTTGGAAGCTTCAAATGTAAAATAGTGCAGTATGTTACAGATGAATGCATAACCCTGTACCTTTCACCTTGTTTCTGTCTCTTTTGCTCACTGCAAGCTGTTGTCTATCATACGTCATACCTATGATGTGCCAAATGACTGCTGCAAGGAGGGAGGGGTGTGGAGGGAGGGGTGTGGAGGGAGGGGGTGGCTATCCATTCCAATGCTGTGCCTCTGCCTCTTTCAGTGCCCAGGATAATGTGGTTTAAAGTAGGTACCTTGGATGGGCTGTGTTTGGGTTGGCTTGGCTTGTCTTGTCTGTAACCACACCAGAGGGAGCATTGTGGCGGACTCTGAGCTGGGCGTGGTGTGGATTCCCTCGTAGCCAGCATGGCAGGCTTCCCCCCTGCCCTTCTCTCACCGCATGGCGCTGTCCTGGGGTGTCTCCTTATTCTCAGAGAGATGAAACTTAATTCTTGATTCCCATCCCCCTCTAAGAATGTAATGTTTGCGATGGAGTTGGCTCAGATCCCTCCGCAGATTGTATGTCCCCTCAGCATGGTGTAGTCCCCTAGGGGTCTGACTTGGCCCTGTGTATGGTCAGCATTCCTCCCGCTAATGGATCATATGCCAGGATGTGAGAACTGAAATTGACAAGTGTGTTGAGCAGAAGACATTGTGGGGGAATGTCAAAAGAGATTTCTGTTGTGAAGTAGTGCAGTGTTGCCTAATAACAGTGCTGTTGTTTGCAGTTTGATACCTAGAATTGTAGGCATTCAGCAGTTTTCAGTGTGATAATACTAAGATTGTGAATGATAACATTGCAAGCACATGATAAACTGAGAGTGCATGGTCAGAAGTGACATAAACATTAAAAGTCAATTTTCGTGTAAGAAATTAAATTGATTGAAAATGTATGCTGGATGTTGCCATTGCTCGTTATGAGAGGCATAGAATGCTGTTCATTCCTGCATTTTAAACAGCAGTTATTGCTTTCTGGCATGACAAAATGAAACTAGTGTGACTTTGCATTTATAGCAAAATAACTTGCAGTTTTTGAGTTTTGTCATGCTCATCAACTGGACTTCCCATACTCAGAGAAGGTGTGTAACTTGTAATAAATGTGGCCAATGTAGTTGTAAAGACAAACTGACCTCTTGTTGGCCTCACCTACAGGGGATCTACTGATGTAGAAATGATAGGATCAGCAGCCCAAGTTTGTTGAGGGCAAATGTCACCCTGTGATCCCTGACCTCTTTGCATCTGATAAGACCTACTCTTGCATCCAGTGTCCATGGCTACTGATAGGAATACATCTCAGCTTCTCTTGACCACAAGACTTGAAGTGTCTCCTGTAAGAGAGGGCACAGGAGGGGTTAGCTAGGAATCAAACACATGCATCCACTTGAAACACAGGTGCATTGCAGCGGAGACAAGTGGACAAAAGCCAAGTGCTCAGGAAAACGTTGACTGCTGTGAACCCACAGTTGGGCACAGAATGCCACTCTTAGTCCACGTCTTCTGCAACTTGTTGGCATTAAATGTAGAACATGTTGTGAAAATATGCATGCCTATACTCTGTGTTAGTATGCTGAGCATTAATGGCTGCATATTTTGGAAGATATCTGCACTGTATCTTTGCATAGAGAGCAACTGTGGAAGCCAATTTTGGACAGAAAATTGAAGTGTGGCCAAATATTCTGACAGAAGCAATACATCAGTACAATACAGTACAATACAATATAACAACATGTGTTTTATTGCTCTTTGAATGTGAATTTATGATGCATCAGACAGGCCAGTTTAAAAGGGTTATGTGTAGTACAACTATGTATTATATACATACTAGCAAGTATAACAATATCTTATTTATATTTCTAAATGTATAAAAACCACACACAGTCACACACACACACACTCACACACACACACACACACACACACACACACACACACACACACACACACACACACACACACATACACACACACACACACAACAAACCAACCCAGGTATCAAACACCAACACACACACACACACACGCACACACACACACACACACACTTGTGAACTAAATGAATTCCATTGAACATGATGACCCCTTCAACTAGTTCAGTTTACTTTTTTTGTACAAGTCTGGCCTACCTCAATGTAAAATTGTCGGCAAAGTGTGCTCAGAAACCTAAAAGCTCTCTGACAATCTTGAAATGTGTGGTAGCTGAGATGTGGGGGTAAAAAAAGCAGGAATGGAGTTTGGAAGTGGGAGAACAGGATGGAACTGGAAAGCATGCAGAATAGACAGTCTGGCATTCGTGGAATAAAGAGCGTGCAACAGCAACAAATGATATGGGGAAAGAGAACAGGAAAGGTAGAAGGAAGTAAGTTGAGAGGGAAAACTTGAAAGGTATGGAAAGTAAATCAGAGTTTGCCTTCCACTGTTTCTTCTTTAGTTCCTCTGCAAATCCTGAGTTGAGAACACAACTAGCCGTCTACTGTCCCTTATTTAGTTCCCATGCAAATCCTGTGTTGAAAACACAACTAGCCATCTACTGTCCCATACTTAGTTCCCATGCAAATCCTGTGTTGAAAACACAGCTAGCCGTCTACTGTCCCATACTTAGTTCCCATGCAAATCCTGTGTTGAAAACACAGCTAGCCATCTACTGTCCCTTAGTTAGTATCGGTGCAAATCCTGTGTTAAAAACACAGCTAGCCGTCTACTGACCCTTATTTAGTTCCCATGCAAATCCTGTGTTGAAAACACAACTAGCCATCTAATGTCCCTTTTTTGGTACCGGGTGCAAATCCTGTGTTGAAAAGAGTCAACCATCAATTGTCCTTTCTTTAGTTCTAGTGAAAATCCCGAAGTGAAACATGTGCAGGCACCATGCTATGGTCCTCAAATTCTATGACAGACTTGATTGTGGGACTTTGAAAGAATCGAGGTGCCAAGCTCGTGTGTGACTTCTTCAGAGGAGACTTGCAAGAAGACAGGACAGAGGCAGGCAGGGAGAGAGGGCAGGAGGACTGGAGGGCGGGCTGCTGATCTTGGAGGGAAGCCACTCTTAGTCTCAGCTCAGAGGGGGTGCTGCATGTTACCCCACTGCTAAATAAGCGTTGTCCCCCGTGCTGTCTTCGTGCTACAGATTCCTTTGTTTCTGGTTTGTGTCACTTTGGCTTTTTGCTTAGAAATCTCCGCCTTGGGGTCGGGCACGGAGGGAGCAGTAAGTCCACTTCCTTATCTCGGAACTGCTCGTCACCAGGTACTGTAGCCCTCTCTGCCAGGGGTAGGCATTTTTGCTTCCTGGGTCTCATGGGGCTCCATAGGTCTGGGGCTGAAGCAGGGGGACTCCAGTTCAGTGCACCATTCCACTGACCATGGGAACAACATTTCAGCTTGTCCAGTCTTTGAGTTGCAGCATGCAGCAACCACATAGGAGCAACACTGTTTTCAACCATTTTCATTTTATAGTTGTAAGGAACCAGGAAGTTTTCCCGCCTCGAACTGGCGCCTTTGAAATGAAGGTTAATACATGTAGATGTAGGTACATGACTTTACTCCCTCAAACTGGCATTTCTCTAATTAAAGTACTTTGAAAACCTTTCGGATGCTCTGATAAATATATCAATGAAAGTGATTTTCTTCTTTTCCCTCAATCTAGTTTGGAAATTTTCTGAATTGTGTGTGTGTGTGTATTTAACGTAAAGTACATTCATTCCATTCCAGCTGGCTGAGAATAGTTTGACATTTTGGGTAACTTTCTAGAAAATGATATATTGGAGAGGGTGGATGGGTGGTGTTCTTCTCTGGGTTTTGGAACAGCAGCACACTTTTTGCTTAATTGTTTCCGTTCTGTCTTCATAAAATTGAAGACAGAGTAAGTGCAGTCCCAGCATAAATCTGCCGACTTAATTGCTAACCCCTTATTTTGTGTTTGTATGATCTGCACATCACATGAGGTTTTGGTTCAAATTTGATCTCTTAATTAAAGCAAACATGGTCAATTAGTGCACAGTCTATATAAATGAAATAAACCTCATTTGCTCATAACACTGTTCATACTGATTTCTCATTATGTAGCCGCAGTAGTCCAGTATACCATTGCCACAGGGAAGATGGGTCTTCAACGCACGCTGCAGTCACCACACCAGACATCCCTGTAGCATCCCTGACCTCATGTCTGTTCTCTACACTCCCCATAGCCTGTGTCTGGGTGGAAGTGTCCTACTGGGTGCATGCAGTTGACTCGGGGCTTTGCTCAGCGGCATAGTTGCTGTAGAAGCTGCTACGCAGTAGAGACGGCTTTTTTAGTTGTAGTTGTTTTGTTTCCAGTCTTCTTATGTGCTGTTTTTATTTTGTTCATGACATGCATGAGTTACATTGTTGATTCTTTTGTTGCTCACTTTTGATCTGCACTGTATGATTTCAAAAATAGCAGAGGCACTTTGTCTTTTTCACCTAATTTTTCTGACACTGATTAATACGAAGAGCCTGCTTGAACGGAGAGCCTCTAATTCTTCATAGATCAAAGGAATGAAGTGCTTCCCTTTTCTGATTAATCCTCTTGTCTGTGTAATAAAAACTTGCGTAGGCTGCCAAACTATGCGGGGAAATGCCAGGGAAAGTGATGTAATGCATACATGCAGCCTCTTCATTTGAGACCTGCTCTTAGAAACCTGGACAGTAATTCCATCACCCAACAGTCAGTCAGTCAATCTATAGGTTTTGATTGGTGACAAGTCAGTCAGTCAGTCAGTCAGTAGTCTATGTCAGTCTTTGGAATCAGTCAGTCAATCAGTATGTCAACCTCTCAACTTGTCTTTGTCGTAGAGGTCAGTTTATGTAATTTTTCGAATGCTGATATTTTCTAATTTTGTTAAATGCTGGTGTCTTGCTCCAAAAGCATTACGTTTCATGCCAAACATTCCACACAGCGATGGTGTTCAGTTCTAGTGTGTCCATTTATCCTGAACTAATTTACTCTTCTCCTCTCATGATCTCTTAGGGATCACCTTACTCATTACTAAGCAGACTTTCCTTCCTTTTCACCTTTTAGAGAATGATAAATTTTGCAGCACCAAATAAATAGTGTGCAATATTTGTTACAATGGTAATGAGCGAAAACATGTCATTAAAAGTAACTTTTTAATGTACACTTTGCAGGAGCAACACTCGATGGTACAGTCTTGTTCAATCAACACTAAACCTCGTTTTCTCTGATAATGGATCTTTTCAACCATTAGTAGGAACACAGCTTTGTGTAGGGCTGTTTTGTTGCATTCACTGTCCTAACTGCTTGTGTGCCTGGTTACCATGGACACCAGATAAAAGCAGAGTCTGGTATTGCAGATGGAGGACATGGTGGAGATGGCACCAGACAGCAGCTCTCCAGACACGGTGTCCTTGGACTCCCTGTCCTCCCACTCCTCCCTGGGTTCACCAGGAGACATCACTGTGCAGATCCAGAATGCAGGTACTGTGTCATGTAGGATGGGAGTAGTGCAAGCTTGTGACACAGAAGACAGTACAGACATCACTGTGCAGATCCAGAATGCAGGTACTGTGTCATGTAGGATAGGTGTGCAAGCTTGTGACACTGAAGACAGTACAGACATCACTGTGCAGATCCAGAATGCAGGTACTGTGTCCTGTAGGATGGGAGCAGTGCAAGCATGTGACACTGAAGACAGTACAGACATCACTGTGCAGATCCAGAATGCAGGTACTGTGTCCTGTAGGATGGGAGCAGTGCAAGCATGTGACACTGAAGACTGTACAGACATCACTGTGCAGATCCAGAATGCAGGTACTGTGTCATGTAGGATAGGTGTGCAAGCTTGTGACACTGAAGACAGTACAGACATCACTGTGCAGATCCAGAATGCAGGTACTGTGTCCTGTAGGATGGGAGCAGTGCAAGCATGTGACACTGAAGACTGTACAGACATCACTGTGCAGATCCAGAATGCAGGTACTGTGTCATGTAGGATAGGTGTGCAAGCATGTGACACTGAAGACTGTACAGACATCACTGTGCAGATCCAGAATGCAGGTACTGTGTCATGTAGGATAGGTGTGCAAGCATGTGACACTGAAGACTGTACAGACATCACTGTGCAGATCCAGAATGCAGGTCTGTAGGATGGGAGGAGTGCAAGCATGTGACACTGAAGACAGTACAGACATCACTGTGCAGATCTAGAGTGCAGGTCTGTAGGATGGGAGGAGTGCAAGCATGTAACACAGAAGACATACAGACATCACTGTGCAGATCCAGAATGCCGGTACTGTGTCCTGTAGGATGGGAGGAGTGCAAGCATGTGACTCTGAAGGCAGTACAGACATCACTGTGCAGATCCAGAATGCCGGTAGTGTGTCCTGTAGGATAGGAGCAGTGCAAGCATGTGACACTGAAGACAGTACAGACATCACTGTGCAGATCCAGAATGCCGGTAGTGTGTCCTGTAGGATGGGAGCAGTGCAAGCATGTGACTCTGAAGACAGTACAGACATCACTGTGCAGATCCAGAATGCCGGTAGTGTGTCCTGTAGGATGGGAGCAGTGCAAGCATGTGACACTGAAGACTAAGAGTACAGGCATGCAATTTCAGATACAGTTTGAGCTGCTCCATGCCCCTCCATCAGCTGGAAGCCCTGGCTGCTGGGCTTTCAGGGCCTGCTCCAGTAGCTCAGCCTGGGGCAGCCCCAAGCAGCCAACACAGATGCAGAGGGGCATTGGGACAAGGTCTGATGATTCAGATCCAACCATGCCTTCAAAGCTCCCAGGAAGATCTGTTTCAACCCACACAAAACAAACTGGTCACTAAAACCCATATCCAACCCCGAGAAAGAATACTGCATCCACCTGTCAAGCAGAATCATCAACAGTTAGCTTTCACTCATCAATTCTCCTGGTGGAAAATCTTGTGATTTATTAATCTTCCCAAAGATCTTGACTGCAGATGGACAGAGACAGACCAACAGAAAGGCAGGCAGGCAGGCAGGCAGGCAGGCAGGCAGGCAGGCAGGCAGGCAGGCAGGCAAGTAGGCAGGCAGGCAGGCAGACAAGTAGGTAGGCAGGCAGACAATGGACACACAGACACATGGGTTCACAGAACTGAATGATACTCATGGGAGAAAAAAGTTTTAGTTTGCTGTAATGGAAAGTGTGTTGGTGGCTAAGGTGAAATGAGTAGTGCTTTTGAGTTCTCATTTTGGATTTGCTCTTCTCCTAGGTTTGCTGTTGTGCAAGATTCATATACCATTGTTATTATTCCTTACCGTGGCAGTCGCGTACTGAGACGCGCTCCGCCTAGCTGCGCCACTGTGGCAGTCGCGTACTAAGACGTGCTCGATACCCCATGTGTTGTCTTAGCTCTACAGCTACATGATAGGCACGTTTAGCTTGCAGAGAATGGTCGCTACCTAGAGATAAGAGATAGGGCCTTGGTTTGACTATCATATAGCAAGTTTGCAAGCTAAATTTAGGCGTTGTTGTTGTGCGTCGAGCGAACGTTGGAATTCGCAATGGCTGCTCTGCGCCGGCGTCCTAGAAATGTCTTCGAAGATGTGCAGTTTCTAGACTTCAGTGAAGATTCCGATGATGACAGTGATGACAATGTAGACTTAGCAATTCGAAGAGGCATCCCTGATGAAAACAATCTGTCTCCCATCGCCCAGGCACCCACTGAATGACTGATCGCGAGATCGGAGACAATCACAATGTTACGAATGTAAACAATGACTGGTCGAGGGAGAGGAGCAAAGTGCTGCAATGCCCCTTCACGGGTGAGTCGAAGCTGTGTGTGAATTTGCCTTCAAATCCAGAGCCCATTAATTTCTCCAAACTGTTCATCGATGACTCTATCGTAGAAGTGATGGTTGACCAGATTAATCTGTATGCTGAGAAGATCCACACGACCAATCCATCGCTGCACTCTCGACTTCGCAGCTGAGCTGAAAACCTGTCACGTCACCAAAGATGAAATGTGCGTGTTCCTTGCAGTCATTTTGATCACTGAACTCGTCATCAAGTCAAGCTTGTCCAAATATTACTCTACAAGCCCCTCTGTGTGACTCCTTGCTTTGAAGCATACCACAAGAGGACTGATTATGAGAGATTCTTACAGCAGTCTGAAGCAACTGGTGGTCCCTCCCCCACCCCTTCTACCTCCACTGGTGGTGTCTCCCCCACCCCTTCCACCTCCACTGGTGGTGCCAATGAAACAATCAGATTTTTTAGAATGAGAATGATTCAGTCTTCCTTGATACTTACCCTTAACATTCAAATATTCCTTCTGTAGTTGACTGGACTCTTTTTGATTCTCTTTGGAATACCATATATTTTTGCATGTAAGGTGACAAATTAGTGTATACACTGTACATGATTTTATACTTGGCATTTAGAATGTTGTGCCCTCTCTTTCCTTGGAGCATTAGTAACATTTTAGCAACATATTTTGTCAGCATGTATTGCATGGCTGAACAGAAATAATATAAATAATAAATGTATCAGGAGGTGTCCGGAAATAACCCTTGTGGATTTTTTGTACAACACATGGTTTCCTAATGATGTATCATGATTTTGAGAACACAAAGTGCATGAGAAATAATTTGTTTTTCCTAATGTCATATCATGAGACCATCTTCAGACAATTTCTTTATAATTTTAGCACTGGAAATTCTTGTGTACAATTGAGCTTGGCCAATTAATGATGCCTCAAATTTTCTAATTTTGTCAGTTTGAAAAATTATGAATAAATATAGATTGAAAATAGAAAGACAGTGCTTGTTTTATGTTGTTGTTGGTTCATTTCTGAACATTTCACCAACACATTGTGTCTGTGTAAGTTGTACTGTTAAGGAGCTATGATGAAAAGAAGTAAGGTGGTGCGTTTTTTTCTTCCGAAGTCCTTAATTTGCCACAGAAGGACAGTGATGGCTTTTTTATGACGCCACGGTAAGGGTTATCTTAGTTTCTCTTCTTGCAGGAGTTGTTCGCGAGACGGAGAAGTCCCAGAAGTACGTGGTGTTTGCAGTGACTGTACGGAAGCGGGTGGGGGAGTCTGAAGAGGATGAAGAAGTGTGGGATGTGTACCGGCGCTACAGTGACTTCCATGACTTCAACATGCTTGTGCAGGAGAAGGTTTGCATTCCACTACTTCAAGACAACCTCAGGCGTTTTAGCAATGGTACCATCCCTGCCTGTAATCATCCTCTGTGCCCGCTTTTACCTCTCATGTTGAGTATCTCAGGCACAAACCAATGGGCTCAGCCCTTTCTTTGGAATCAAAAAGCCCACACTGAAGAAAGAACTGAACTGAGGCTGTAACATACTAGTTCTAGAACTCGTCAGCCAGTCATTGTGTAGCTAGTAGGTGTGGTGGTAAGTGTAGAACTGCTCCTGGAGCTGAAATAAATTTGCATCATTTTCTCCGCCCTGAAGCTACGCAATAAAATGTTATGAGATTCAGCAAATTCTTTAATTTTGCTAGTAGCTGAAATCTACGTGACTTTTCTATACTCATAGTGGTGAAAGTGCTTTTAATGCACATTGGCAGTGGCTGTAATTGTGGCCTCCATATAGAGCATGCAAGGTCATCAAACCTGTATCCAAAGTCTTTCACATTTTGAGCCACAAGATGCTAGAGAGTGTGAATGCATGCATTCATGCATATATGCCTGTGTGCAAGCATGCATGCACAGTATATGTGCAATATTCACTTCATGGAAAGGATGATGATGGGAAGCATGATAACATCCAATGTATTCCATTGTATTTCAGTTTCCAGACATCATGTGTGTGTCCCTGCCTGGCAAGACAGTGTACCAGAAATTCAGCAAGGAATTTCTTGAGAAGCGGAAGAAGGCATTGGAGAAGTACCTGAAGGTAGGGCTGAGATGGAATGACAGGGCAGTAAGGAGAATGCATTTGTCCTCTCATCAGCTCCTCAAGATGGCATTGTCCTCATTGTTATGGTTGTTGACCCCACAACTCAACAACTTGATATTTGCACACAGTTTGGGGGGCAATAGTGCACATCGTAGGCAGGTAGGGATGGCCTCTCATTGCCTTGCAGCCATCAATTTACTGGACCTCATTACATGAACAGTTGACTGTTTGTTGTCAGAAGGGATGCACAGTTGTAAGTGGCGGTTTTAACCATTTTGTGTTGTATTAACAGGGTTCGTACAGGTCATGAAAAACCTTAAAAGTACTTAGATTTTGACACCCCTTTTTTAAGGCCTTAAAAGTCCTTCGAAATTAAAGTTTTCTATCAGTTTACTAGCAAGGTGCTTAAAAGTCCTTCGAAAATGGGATTTTCCTTGAAATAATTTCAAAGCAGTACTTTAGTTTAAGAATAACTGAGAAAAAAATGACATTTTCATTTCGATGTCGCCAACAAAGCGTCTGCTACCAGCATTTTTGCAGAAGGGAAGCGACTCTGACCCCCTATATGCAGGAGTGACCTCCCCTGATAAATTTACCTCTTGCTAGTTAGTGGTGGTGGCTTGTGCCGGTGAAACTTGCGCCATTTTGGAAACTGAAAGATGCCTGGAAGGTGTTTATTCAATGATAAGTGGTTGGAATCGGCCGAATTCAGAGAGTGGCTGCAACGTGATCCAAAGGGAAACACCCGGAAAGCTTATTGTTCAGTGTGCAAAAAAACTTTTGATGTTGCTGCTGGCGGTCATTCTTCTGTACTGGCGCACCACAAGGGGGCAAAACATGAACGTTTTGTAAAAGCTTCAAGACCTGCCGTGCCCATGTCCGCATTTCTCGAAAAGACTGGGCCTTCAACTTCAACTGTAACCCATGCTGCGACTAGTAGTTCTACTGTCAGTACCAGGCCTTCTTCTGCTCAGCCATTTTCCAGCACAGATACTTTGAAAGCTGAAATAATCTGGACATTGAAAGCGGTCAGCAGCCACTACAGCTATAAATCATGTGAAGACAACGGCAAAGTGTTTGCAGCAATGTTTCCTGACAGCCAGATTGCAGCCAGTTACAAGTGTGGAGAAAGGAAGTCGTCATACTTGTCAACATTTGGAATCGCTCGCCATTTCTTTAATGAACTGAAGGACAGAGTGAAATCTGAGACATCCTACGTCTTGTTATTTGACGAGAGCCTGAATGATGATCTGCAGCAAAAGCAGCTGGATATCCATGTGAGGGTGTGGGAGAATAATGTGGTGGCGACAAACTACCTTCGTTCAGAATTCATGGGGCATGCGGCAGCAGTTGACCTTCATGAGCGCCTTGAGCCCGTGATCCTCGAGTTTGGTCATCGCAAGCTTCTGCAGCTATCCATGGATGGCCCTAACGTGAACTGGAAGCTATATGAGTAAGTTTTATTTTGAATTAACAATTTCTATTTTTGTTAATAGGCCTATATGTGTTTACTGCAACTGTTTTTATTTTTATTTTTGTTTTTAAAAAATACACTGCTTTATCATTTCTTAATCTGGTTAACTCTTTCATTGCCACATGTGATAGACATTGCCTTTCAGCAAAGAAGTTTGTTCTTTTTAAGAAGCAGCACTTCGACATTTACTATGTTAGATGTTAGAGGCTGTAGACATTATAATTTATGCACTGCAATATATAATTACTAATTCTGATATTATTGTTTAATTTATGATTATTATTATTTTTTTATATATTTATTAATTAATTATTTTATTGCTTGTTTTAATTTGATATATTTGTTATTTTTTAGGGGCGTACATCACTTTTTTGTTTAAAATAGGAAAGAATGAAATGAGTAAATAATAAATGAAATATTTATTTTAAAAAAAATGAAGGGGAAAAAAGAGGAGGATGGAGGACCCCAATAATGTGTTATAAAAAGGAGGTATGTTAAAGTACACAGATCAACTCCATCACTAAAATAGGTCTATGTTTTATACATGTTTATGTGTCATAAATGACTTAAATTTACTTTGTTTTTAAAGAATGATGATTAAGATAGACATGAGTAAGAGAAAAATGTGTGTTTAGTGTGGGGTATGTGTGTATTTAAAGGGAGAAGCGAGTCAGAGATCCCTCAGTTGTTCTTTATAAAGTTCGTAAAATGTCCTTTAAAAAGTCCTTTAAAAGTCCTTAAAAAGTCCTTACTTTTTGTGGACGATAACCTGTATGAACCCTGATTAAGTTTGTATTGTATTGTGTTTGAACGCTTTCTATTGGATTATTTTGATATGCCTGCCTGCCTGCGTCAAAAGGCATTGTGCTGTACTTTGTTTTGCATGGCATTGTACTGTACTGTATTGTATTGTATTGTATTGTATTGTATTGCATTGTATTGTATTGTATTGTATTGCAGTCGCTGCTGAGGCAGGAGATGTGGCTGAAGTACCCAGGGCTGGAAGACTTGCTGATGCAGTTTCTGGCACCAGGACTGTGGGAGAAGCACAAGAGTGAGCTGGCACGCAAGGTGAGTGCAGTTTGCCACACCATGCACCATGTCTGCAACACATGCACCCTGCCTGCAACACATGCACCCTGTCTGCAACACATGCACCCTGTCTGCAACACATGCACCCTGTCTGCAACACATGCACCCTGTCTGCAACACATGCACCCTGTCTGCAACACATGCACCCTGCCTGCAACACATGCACCCTGTCTGCAACACATGCACCCTGTCTGCAACACATGCACCCTGCCTGCAACACATGCACCCTGTCTGCAACACATGCACCCTGCCTGCAATGCATGCACCCTGCCTGCAACACATGCACCCTGCCTGCAACACATGCACCCTGTCTGCAACACATGCACCCTGCCTGCAACACATGCACCCTGCCTGCAACACATGCACCCTGCCTGCAACACATGCACCCTGCCTGCAACACATGCACCCTGCCTGCAACACATGCACCATGTCTGCTGCACATGAACCCTGCCTGCAACACATGCACCCTGCCTGCAACACATGCACCCTGCCTGCAACACACGCACCCTGCCTGCAACACGCGCACCCTGCCTGCAACACATGCACCCTGTCTGCACCACATGCACCCTGCCTGCAACACATGCACCCTGCCTGCTGCACATGCACCCTGTCTGCAACACACGCACCCTGTCTGCAACACACGCACCCTGTCTGCAACACATGCACCCTGCCTGCAACACATGCACCCTGTCTGCAACACATGCACCCTGCCTGCAACACATGCACCCTGCCTGCAACACATGCTGTAATGTATGTAGTTGTTTGTAGCAATCACTGACCCCCAGCTTTCTTGTCACATTTTGACTGATCTGATATAGAAGTAATCTTTTTGCAAGTAAGTACTTTGTTGCCTCACTGCCAAGTGAGTGCTGCCAACCCATCAAATATATTTTTACAAACATTTTTGAAATTAAACTAGATTTTACTACATTAATCAGAGCTTTTTTGTTATTCAGAAGATTGTACTGACACTTTTTTCTCTCTTTCTTTCCCACCAGTGCACACACACTGCTTCAAATGTTGTTTGATCTCTCTGTGTCTCCCACATATTTATGCAAAGAAGATCAGAGAGACAGGGCAACGACCAGACACTGTACTATACTCTGCAGAGACCTAAAAAATGGTACTCATATAGCTGACTGTTCCAATGGAAGACAAGATGGAAGATTGGCATCAAGTCAAACTGGCGAAGTAAGGAACCTCTCGCCATCCAGCTGAAAAGCCAGGGTATCAAAATCACTGTCCTTGCTGCCCAGGTGGGAGCTAGGGGTTTTGTAGGCCTCACAACACTTGTAGGCAGTTCGGCCTCTCCAGCCATCTATGCAAAAAGGTGGTGAGGGCTGTGCCTGTGGCAGTCAGCAGAACACCCGAGACCACAGCCCTACTGTCCAACAGTAGCGGAAGCAGGCAGGTTCTGCCCTATGATGCACACAAGGCATGCAAAGAGATGAAGGCAGCAGACAGGCACCTGGAGCTATAACCAGGTGTGGCATTCCCCCTCGAGAGTGTCGGGAAGTGTAAAGAGCTAAAACACTTGTTAACTGGGGGTCTTCCTCTGAAGACTGTCTGTTGCCTCGCTCAGTTGAGAGTTTCTTGCCACTCTTATTCATGAATGCACACACACATACATACATACATGCACACACACATATATGCTCATTACGCACATGCACACAGACACACACACATACACACAGAGTGATATAGCCAAAACAGCAGCTTCAGTTTTCTATGATCTTAGTGGCTGCTGACTGAAGAGCTTGTTAGAACTGTCAATGTTGAGTACAGCCAACAGACTTGGGCATTTACTACAGCTGTGTCAAGGTTTGACAGTGGTGCACAAGTGAAGGAAAGTATGCTGTTTGACGGAAATGATTACTGAGTTCTCCTTTATTTTGTGGCTGGTAAACTTAAATCTTTCTTCCTCCTCTGCCTTGAATTCAGGTTGAAGGCCAAGGATCTGAGTGCTAATGGGAATAGAGTTCAGGCAGGAAATACCAAGTTTGATGACCTCACTGAGATCACTCAACATTCTTGGGGGTTTTCTTTGCAGATGGACACCATTGTCACCCCTCTCCGCACCTCAGTCAAGAATGTCAGCCATGCAGTGAAGAGTGTTCCAGATGGCGTGTCCAAAATTTCCGATGGCATTGGCAAAGTCTTCAAGACAGTAGGTGTCTTCCCTACCTCTCTCTGCCTGTGTGTGCTCAGTGTATTGGTCATTCACATTGCTTGCAGCAGCTGCAGATGTGTTTGTGATTTTCTTTTTTGAATTTTGGAAATGGTAAAATTACAGATAATTATGAATGATAGTTGCTTTTTATTAATGCTAATATCTTGCAGAGCTGCCAAGTACTACGATTTAGGCATAGCATGCTACGGTTTCGACACGCTTGCTACGATGCTACGATCGTCCGGAAAAACTACGATTTATAAAAAAATGACGTGATTTATTTTAGACCTTAAAAAATCCATTCATGAAAAAGCGAGCGACCCACGTGCCAGCCTCGAACTGAACTTTTGACCTTCACGTAGAATCGTGTACTGTAACCGACCAATCGCGTTGCGTTTTAACCCCCGGGCGGAAATGCCGGAAACACCCAGCGCAGTTGTTTGATCGTAAAAATGGCATCGAAGCGAAAGACACCCGCAGAAACTGTCAATCTCGCTGCTACTCCCCCAAAGAAGGCATCAAAGTCTCGACCCAGTTGTCAGCAGTTTAAAGCAGACTACACCAAGGATTATCCATGTATCATGAGATCTGCAAATAACTCCTCAGCCGCAAGATGCACGTACTGTCAGTCCGATTTTTCGATTGCTCACGAGGGTCGGTTTGACATCGAGAAATAGGTGGGTACTGCCACACACAAGAAGAAAGCCTCGGAAAAGCCGAGCAAACCGTTCACTGCCTATTTCAAGCCAGCGACTGCAGAGGACGATCAATCAGTCATTTTAGCAGAATGTTTGTTCGCATCGTTCCTTGTGGAGCACAATGTACCCATTTGTGCAGCAGATCACGCGGGGCCACTTTTTCGGAAAATGTTTCCTGGGAACGCGATTGCACAGGAGTACGGATGTGGTCGAACAAAAACCACTGCGATTGTGAAGTGCCTTGCCCATTCGGCAGTGCAAACATCGGCATTTTCCTTCTTCTGCGTGTGTGCTACGCCTATTTCTTAAATGCTACTCCAAAAAGCTCTGAATGCTACTCTTTGGCATGATGGTGGCTTTCCTGATCATTTCCTTCATTAAAGCACATTTAAAGATGCTGTCTGCCATCAGACACTCTTCATATTTGTCTTAATCTCCTCTGAAAACAGTCATTATGCTGCAAGAAACTGCTTGCGGTGTCTGCCCATCACGTAGAAAGAAAACGTGCAAGAAAGACCACCATCTCAGTTGCTTGATGTTCTTTTGGAAATGGACATGAAACACTGTATATGATGGCATCATTGATTACCAAGAGGACAGGACTGCGCTTTGTGAGAAAGAGGTGCACTCTGTGTGAGAGAGGTGCACTCCATGTGAGAGTGGTGCACTCTGTGTGAGAGAGGTGCACTCTGTGTGAGAGAGGTGCACTCTGTGTGAGAGAGGTGCAATCTGTGTGAGAGAGGTGCACTCTGTGTGAGAGAGGTGCACTCTGTGTGAGAGAGGTGCACTTTGTGTGAGAGAGGTGCACTTTGTGTGAGAGAGGTGCACTCTGTGTGAGAGAGGTGCACTCTGTGTGAGAGAGGTGCACTCTGTGTGAGAGGTGCACTTTGTGTGAGAGAGGTGCACTCTGTGTGAGAGAGGTGCACTCTGTGTGAGAGAGGTGCACTCTGTGTGAGAGAGGTGCACTCTGTGTGAGAGAGGTGCACTCTGTGTGAGAGAGGTGCGCTCTGTGTGAGAGAGGTGCGCTCTGTGTGAGAGAGGTGCACTTTGTGTGAGAGAGGTGCACTTTGTGTGAGAGAGGTGCACTCTGTGTGAGAGAGAGGTGAGAGAGGTGCACTCTGTGTGAGAGAGGTGCACTCTGTGTGAGAGAGGTGCGCTCTGTGTGAGAGAGGTGCGCTCTGTGTGAGAGAGGTGCACTCCGTGTGAGAGAGGTGCGCTTTGAGTGAGAGAGGTGCACTGTGTGTGAGAGAGGTGCAGTCCGTGTGAGAGAGGTGCACTTTGTGTGAGAGAGGTGCACTCTGTGTGAGAGAGGTGCACTCTGTGTGAGAGAGGTGCACTCTGTGTGAGAGAGGTGCACTCTGTGTGAGAGAGGTGCACTCTGTGTGAGAGAGGTGCACTTTGTGTGAGAGAGGTGCACTCTGTGTGAGAGAGGTGCACTCCGTGTGAGAGAGGTGCACTCTGTGTGAGAGAGGTGCACTCTGTGTGAGAGAGGTGCACTTTGTGTGAGAGAGGTGCACTCTGAGTGAGAGAGGTGCACTTTGAGGCAAGCTGACTGACACTTGTGCACTGTGTGTTGCAGACACCAGAGAAGGGGGAGGATCCTCTAAGCAGCTCCAAGGTGGGGGCAGGCCTGGACGTAGAGGTGAGTGGTGTGGAGATGTTCCGTCTGCTTCCCCCTCCACTCTAACAGGTGAATAACTAGGGACACCTAGACTTAATTTGCATGTACTCTAAACTGTTCTAGGTATTTTCATGCTTAATGGCCTTACAAAGGCTGATAGGCCATAAAACACCATCCATCCATCCATCCATCCATCCATCCATCCATCCATCCATCCATCCATCCATCCATCCATCCATCCATCCATCCATTCTTGACTGTGCTGCAGTATGGAGAGAACATCCCTCTGCGCATCATGCTACTGCTGATGGAGGAGGTCTTCGACCTGCAGCACAAGCCCAATGTCCTGCGCCGCAACCTGGTCACGGTCATGAGCCAGCTGATCAAGAAGGCGCTAGGTGACAAGATCAACAGGCAAGATGCTACTTTGCTGTCCCTTTCTCTGATGAGTGATCCCAGGTATCACCATCCAATGGCAGGAATGGAAGTGCTGCAGTTTTGCTTGCACAGAACATTCCCAAGTGGGTTGGGGGTCAGAATAGACGTACCGCGTCTCCCTAAGTGATTCATAAGAGATGAATAGGGACATCCTGACTTGATTTGCGTTTACTCTAAAGTATTCTTGTGACTTTCATGCTTAACCCATTTCCGCCTAACGTTATCTGTAAAAAAAAAGCTCCCTGGTTCCTGAGCATTTTTGGGAAGAAAAAAACTAATCCAGTGACCGGTTTCAAAATTTATTTTCTCTGCTTGTGTACAAGATATTTTGATGATTCAAACACTGTAAGAAAGCTTATATTTTTGGCTTTCTTGTCATTTCAAGCATTAGCCTCTCTTACAAATACTTTTGTTTTGCCATTTTAAGAAAAATAAACAAATAGAGGAAAATGACAATTCTCTGCACTTTTACAACTTGTTGTAAATGAAATGATGAATTAAAATGCAACAGTTTTAACTGTAAAAGAATGTGAACCATTTATCAATCATGTGAGTGAATTACAGCAACATCCATGATTTACAAAGTATTTCACACAAAATCAAATGAAACTTGCTGTGATATCAGCAGTTTTCTAAACATACTGTACCAGTAGACAACCATAGGTATATGACCTTTTCACCTCGAAAAAAGATTTGCAAAATCATCCCACACACGTGGCTTAATAGCATCAGCCAATGAAAAGGCTCCATCTATAGCGTCATGGCCAGTGAAAGGGAGGCAACTCTCCCTGTTTCCTGCACATGCGCATAGATACCATGATGCAACCACGTGCCACCACTTTTCGACTTTCCGTTGGAGTGTTTGGATGTACTCTGGTGTTCTCCTCAAGTCTTCACGTTGTGCGGACT
>JAWQFJ010000334.1:0-18872 GCA_034096865.1 Theodoxus fluviatilis | reverse complement strand
CCGTTTTTACTTGCACATTTGCATTTTTCTCATTTTTTGGTCAATGTATGTATATCAATTAGCCACTTATTTGTTACTAAGATATTGTGCTTTGTTATTATGTCATCCTCTTTCACAAAATAAGAACAATGCTTTACACAGTATCATAATTAAAAAGAGAAATAAAATCTTGTTACATGACACAAAACTCTTTCTAGCATAGCATATGATTGTTATCTTCATTGAACTTTCACAGTTGACAAAATAATTAACATGGGCAAAACTACTAACCATTTTTGCATCATCTCTGAACCTTTATGAGATTTCTAAACATTATTCTTCATTTTCTGGACTGGAGGATATAACGTTCTGACGTCAGTGAAATTGTTGTCTTTAGAACTTGTGCAAACACATCTCATTCATATACATACCTTGGCATTTTCATGCAGAAATCAAGCAAAGTAATCCACATTCTGGTGTAGGATTCCACACAGATCTTGAATCACGAATCATGAAATATCCAGTCCAAGCAAAATTACACCAAAAGAGTCTAATATGGCATGCCCCTGTTCGCTTGAAAGTTTCTTCAGAGCGTTGGGTGAAACCTGTGTACTTCCACTCACTTGCTGCTCTGGGTTTACTGACATCATCCGATTATTTTTCCGAAAACTCGCCTCCCTCCACTTTGTTCGAACTTCGATGTCTAATCTGTCACGTTCGTCACCAACTTGGGAAGATTCT
Source organism: Theodoxus fluviatilis (assembly GCA_034096865.1). Classification (NCBI taxonomy): domain Eukaryota; kingdom Metazoa; phylum Mollusca; class Gastropoda; order Cycloneritida; family Neritidae; genus Theodoxus; species Theodoxus fluviatilis. Next base: position 18,152 of record JAWQFJ010000334.1, on the reverse strand, counting down.
GGGTCTAAATCCACTTCAATGTCACTTCCCTCACTCATATCAGATCCTTCGTCAGCCATGTTGACAAAACGTTCCAAAAATCGAAATGTCACAAGATTTAAACATCAATAACTTTGGTTCTAGATCACCGATCGCGACGAAATTTTCGCATCGGGCGCACTGACATTTGCAGCTATCCCACAATTCCTTGCGGTGTTGATAGGCCGACAAGATTGACTTGCCTCAATCCGTTTTACAGAGCTACTATAGGATGCGACGTGTATGTCGCATCCGGCGGTAAAGGTAGATGTAACGCGTACGTCGCATCCGGCGGAAATGGGTTAATGGCCTTACATAGCCTACAAAGGCTGATAGGCCGTAAAACACCATCCATCCTTGCACAGTGCTTACTCTATGGCATTCTACATTTTTTCTGTCTTTGAAAAGAGGTTCTGAAGTTGACACTGTGGTCATGAGGGATGTGAGGGCCTCATGATGTGTCAGCTGCTGGGAAGATGGTGGTATTGGACATTGATATTTATACAGAGAGCTCCTAAGAAGGTGGTGATTCTGTCCACATGTCATTGAATCTACAAACTATGCACCAAACGCACAAGAACATGTAATGCATTCATAGAAGGCTAGTCCTGGTTTGCAGCCAAATGGGTGCTTTCACAAGGAATTATCCCCTACAGTTTTTATCCTAAGGATGGACCTGTGAAATTACGCCTCACGTAGTACTAACCATCTAAACATTCTCGAAGTCTTTTTTCACTCAGTAAACAGATGTTTAGTTGGGGTCTCTGTCCAAAACAAAAGTTTATTCACCCTATGTCTTGTCTACAGAATAGATCCAAGATTGAAAAGGTCAGCATATCATCAGCACACCTCTATGTCAGTAAATGTTAGTGTAGCTGAGTTGCTGGAATAATGCCAAAAGCCCAGAAGTCAAAGATTTCCAGCTCTTGGAGACTGTTGAAGAGCCTGCGGCTGTTCATGGAGGATATTCATGATGATGTTCTCTTGACAGGGCCATCGTGGAGTATGTGGACTTGCTGACATCAGCAGAGCAAATGGCAGAATATGTGAAAAAATTTAGGTGAGTCCGTTTCTGGTTGCTGTTATCTCTGTCTCTGCCTCTCTCTTTGTCTGCAGTTCCATCACAGTCTCTGTCTACCAACATTGCCTGCCCACCCACCCACCCCCGGAGTTCCTTGTCTCTTCCTGATGTACCTGCTTGTGTTATTGTGTCTTCTGTACAGATAAAGTGTGTGTCTTTTTCTTGCTGAAGACTGTCAGCCTGACCATTGGACAGTTCCCTTTGGGTTTGGGGGTAAAAATAGACCTGACAGCCTTACTACGCAATTAATAAAAAGTTACTAATTAGGGAAACCAAGACTTGGCTTTCTCTAATCAGCTCTTGTGATGTTTCATGGTGAATGCTCATGCAGCCTACAGAGGCTAATAGGCCATACAGAGTCAGTCAGTCAGTCAGTCTGTTGGACAGAGGGAGTGGTCAGTTGAACTGTCAAATGAATGAGAGGATGGGTGGGGATGGGGATGGGGGAATTTTTAATGGGATATGAATAAAGTGACAGTGCTATTTTGAATGTTAGTAATGCTTCTGTCTTGTCTAGCACATACTTACCTGATCATGTTGCTTTTCTCTGCATGTCGTGCACAAGTTCTCTCCCTTTTGATTTCTTTCACACTCACCCTTTCAGCTGCTCATGTTCTTGTTCTTTTTACTTTCTGTCATAAACTGATGTCCTCCACTTTCACAAACTCACTCACTTGCTCCCTGTGTGACCCACTAGTCTGCGCTCAGTTGCCGCAGTGTGTTTGTCTCCTCCAGCTTTTCTGTGACTGTCTTGTGGTCTTGTGCTACAGGGACTCCTTCTGGCCCATGGGAGTTCTTGCAGAGACACCACCTACCCGAGACTTCAACACACGCATGCGGACACGCGTGCTGGCCAAGGCAAAGATGATGGGCAGCTTCCAAGGTGCAGTTCCCCTCTAGTCTAACACGCTTCCCTTCTCTTGGACAGGCATCAGTATGGAAGCAGTTGCTTGTGCCTTGATAGGCATGAGGTGCCATAGGACCACTTTTGCAGCAGTGCTGCTACGTCTGCTGAGATGAAGTCTCATTGCTAAGCTGACCTGTCCAAGGAACAGTGCTCTGTAAGGTGTGCCAATCCTGAAGTTCCTTTTACCCAGCTCAAACTGTGGACATGGAAAAAAGCTTGGGAATATCGGGTGGAGATTGAACTCCCAACCTCCTGCTTTCATTGGTTGTCTGAAAAAGCAGCCCTAGCGGCTACATGGATTTGAGACTTTTTTTTTTTTTTTTTTTTTTTAATTCAGAAAGGGGAGTGTACACATACATCTGACCAAAACTTTTCACAACAGTAAAAAAAAATATAAAAAATTAAATTAAAAAAAATAAAATAAAATAAAATAAAATAATAAAATAAAATAAAAATAAAAAATAAAAAATAACCAAATAAAATAATAAATAAATTAATAAATAAATAAATAAAATTAATTAATTAAATATATATATATAATAATAAATAATAATAATAAGTAATAAATAATATATAATTAATAATTAACAATAAATAATAAATAATTAACAAATAACAATTAATAACTAATAATATTAATAATAATAATTAAAAAATATTAATCATAATAATTAATAAAGAAATATTAAGGGGGAAAAAAGAAAACCTGAAGAATTGTACATAAAATTACATGCTGTAGTTATCATGGGGGCAGATGAGCATCAGAGATGAGATCTGGAATGGGAAGGGGAAAGGGAGAGGAGAGGGGGGGGGGGGGGGGGGGTTGGGGGGGGGTGGTTGGAGGAGTTCAAGAGGCGTTGGGCAACTGACAATTTCTTGTAAAGTTTATGGCTTATACAATACGTTTATATTGGTAGGACTGGCAACCACTTGCTCTGAAGCTGTTCCAATATTCCGTATCTGAAAGCAGTGGATTTGAGACTTGCCTTCTGCTTTAGTCAGATGCCCGAGAGAGAGGTTTGATTTCCCACTGTTTCGTGGCCGGCAGGTGCAGTGCATACAACTACAACGCCTTTGTTTCAAAGGGCTCTCTGTGCTCGCATTGTTTTTGCACACTCCTGGGTGCAGTCGATGCTTGTGAGGCAAGGGAAGGTACATAGGAGGGATGTCTGAATCTTGACTGCGCATGGGCCAGCTTTGTGTGAAGCTGTGTTTGAGTAATTTCCAGGGCGCTCAGATGCTTCTAGTGTCTGGCTGTTCTTTCTCTTCATATATTTCTTTGGTGCCATCGAGGGCTGGTCAGTTGCCTCTAAATCAAACATGGAAATGCAGTTTGAACTGTAGAAGTGGATGAAAACCATCCACAAAACCAAAGTTGTTTTACATGTAGTTCTGCCATGTCTTAAAAGTGATGTTGGGCAACATTTTAGTTGACATTAAAAGCAGTCCATTAACCCTTACCGTGGCAGTCGCGTACTGAGACGCGCTCCGCCTAGCTGCGCCACTGTGGCAGTCGCGTACTAAGACGCGCTCGATACCCCATGTGTTGTCTTAGCTCTACAGCTACATGATAGGCACGTTTAGCTTGCAGAGAATGGTCGCTACCTAGAGATAAGAGATAGGGCCTGGGTTTGACTATCATATAGCACTTGATTTTTTGCGAGACCGAGTTTGCAAGCTAAATTTAGGCGTTGTTGTTGTGCGTCGAGCGAACGTTGGAATTCGCAATGGCTGCTCTGCGCCGGCATCCTAGAAATGTCTTCGAAGATGTGCAGTTTCTAGACTTCAGTGAAGATTCCGATGATGACAGTGATGACAATGTAGACTTAGCAATTTGAAGAGGCATCCCTGATGAAAACAATCTGTCTCCCATCGCCCAGGCACCCACTGAATGACTGATCGCGAGATCAGAGACAATCACAATGTTACGAATGTAAACAATGACTGGTCGAGGGAGAGGAGCGAAGTGCTGCAATGCCCCTTCACGAGTGAGTCGAAGCTGTGTGTGAATTTGCCTTCGAATCCAGAGCCCATTACTTTCTTCAAACTGTTCATCGATGACTCTATCGTAGAAGTGATGGTTGACCAGACCAATCTGTATGCTGAGAAGATCCGCATGACCAATCCATCGCTGCACTCTCGACTTCGCAGCTGAGCTGGAAACCTGTCACGTCACCAAAGATGAAATGTGCGTGTTTCTTGCAGTCATTTTGATCACTGAACTCTTCATCAAGTCAAGCTTGTCCAAATATTACTCTACAAGCCCCTCTGTGTGACTCCTTGCTTTGAAGCATACCACAAGAGGACTGATTATGAGAGATTCTTACAGCAGTCTGAAGCAACTGGTGGTCCCTCCCCCACCCCTTCTACCTCCACTGGTGGTGTCTCCCCCACCCCTTCCACCTCCACTGGTGGTGCCAATGAGACAATCAGATTTTTTAGAATGAGAATGGTTCAGTCTTCCTTGATACTTACCCTTAGCATTCAAAACTTCCTTCTGTAGTTGACTGGACTCTTTTTGATTCTCTTTAGAATACCATATATTTTTGCATGTAAGGTGACAAATTAGTGTATACATGATTTTATACTTGGCATTTAGAATGTTGTGTCCTCTCTTTCCTTGGAGCATTAGTAACATTTTAGCAACATATTTTGTCAGCATGTATTGCATAGCTGAACAGAAATAATATAAATAATACATGTATCAGGAGGTGTCTGGAAATAACCCTTGTGGATTTTTTGTACAACACATGGTTTCCTAATGATGTATCATGATTTTGAGAACACAAAGTGCATGAGAAATAATTTCTTTTTCCTAATGTCATATCATGAGACCATCTTCAGACAATTTCTTTATAATTTTAGCACTGGAAATTCTTGTGTACAATTGAGCTTGGCCAATTAATGATGCCTCAAATTTCCTAATTTTGTCAGTTTGAAAAATTATGAATAAATATAGATTGAAAATAGAAAGACAGTGCTTGTTTTATGTTGTTGTTGGTTCATTTCTGAACATTTCAGCAACACATTGTGTCTGTGTAAGTTGTACTGTTAAGGAGCTATGATGAAAAGAAGTAAGGTGGTGCGTTTTTATCTTCCGAAGTCCTTGTTAATTTGCCACAGAAGGACAGTGATGGCTTTTTTATGACGCCACGGTAAGGGTTAAAATCTTGTCAACATGAGGTAAAAGGGGGGTTAAAAACTGCAACTATTATAGGTCATTGTGACTGATAACTCATGGCATGATATGTATGAATTAATTTGTTCATTCTCCAAGACACTGATCTTGTCTTCCAGACGACATCAAGGCCTTCATTGGGACAGACACCATCCGGCATGGCATCAAGTTGGTCTTTGACATGTTCCAGCATCAAAACCTAAACAGACGCCTGGTATATGTCATCCTGGAAGGAGCTTTGCACAATGTGCTGCCTGACCACAAATTTCCAGAGCTGTACCGAAAGCTCCACTCGCGCTCGAAGCGTGTCAGGCGCAAACCCAGCCCTGCTCCGGAAGGAAGTCAGCTTCGCAAACGCCAAGGGCGGTAGTGACTATGGCCATTTGGACTCAAGCTGTGATCATCCCAATCCATCCCCCAGACTTGTACCCCCCATTCCCTCACCTCCGTCCCCACAACACCTGTCTCCACCACCGCCAGCATCTCGCTTCTGCTTTGCTACAGGGAGCTTGCACTAGAAGAGTATAACTGTGCACCTCTCACAGCAGGCTCTGCCCATTGAACGCAGCGCAGAGGTGGCCACTTCAGCTGCTGGGGCAGTTCAGCAAGGACTAGTGCCTGTGTCAAAGCAACACTGGCCCCAGAAAAGCAGTATTGCTCCACTTATTGCTGGGACTTGATATGTCAATGGCACATGCACAGAAGGAAGCCGACATGCTGCAGCAAGGCAACGTGGCATTATGCTTGTCAGCTCCAGTGCAGCAAGAATCCATCGAATTGCAGCAACGCAGCTTGGACAGCGAAATCATCCCTGCCTGAAGCAATGCACCATGCAGTATTAAACCATCATCTGCAGCAACGAAGCAGTGTTGTAGAGGCCTCACTGACTGCTCAGGCAGAAATGACATTGCTGACCTCAACAGAGTACATTGTATGACTGGAGCTGCCCTTCAAGACAGTTCCGATCACCTCTAGCCCCATGCTTTGCCTTTGCCTGCTTCCATTCCACGCTTGGCTGCACATGTCCTTGCACAGCACTCCCACTTTGAAGTGTGTTCCACATGCAATGAGTACAGTCCTTTGAAGTTTGACACTCACAACTCGGTGCCATTTCATTGCAGTTTGAGATCCAGATGGATGATAGTCACTATATAAAACCACTACTCTCTCTCTCTCTCTCTCTCTCTCTCTCTCTCTCTCTCTCTCTCTCTCTCTCTCTCTCTGTCTCATCTTCCTCTCTCTCTCTCTCTCTCTCTCTCTCCTCTCCCTCCCTCCCTCCCTCCCTCCGCCCTCCCCCCCCCCCCCCTCTCTCTCTCTCTCTCTCTCTCTCTCTGTGGTCTTTTCTGAACCTTTTGAATGTTACTTTGTTAGCACATGGGAAATGATTGCATTCTTACACGAGCATTTCTTCTGTCAAACCTCTCATCACATATTGTCATTTTCATTGTTGCACCCCCCTTAAGCACAGATTCCTTGACCCTTTCTCAATACCTATATTCCTAATGAGCACAAACTGTTTGGAAGACTTTCTCTATGGGCATGTCCTTCCTCTCTATTCTTAGAGTGCTTCCTGGCTGAGTTTGACTCTGTCTTGTAGGAGACAGGAAACATTACCTCTGCTGAGATTATGCTGTGTAGAAGGTCACCTTGTCAAATGCCCTGCAAGGACAATCTGCCTATGTGGACAGTCTGAGTGCAATAGCTCCTCTTTCTCACCATGCTGTCCAAATTCTCCTTGACATTGCCTGGTGTGACTGACAGCCTTTTCACAGGTCCAGCGACAGCTTGCTATGAATCCTGTGCATTTGTTTGGGGGCCAATGAATGATGATGGCATGTGATGGACTTGCATTGCCTCTTTTAAGAGTCGTGTGGTGTCCGTAGTTTGAAAGGGGGATGCGGTGTCTGACAAGAGATGAGAATTGTGAGGCGCAGTGGCGGTGTGGTTTGGTTGACTGACTAAATGTTGAGGTGGTTGTCATGTTGCAATACAATCTGATGCTGACTGAGAGATGGTTGACTGACTAGTGAGATGGTTGCCTGACTAGTGAGATGATTGCCTGACTAGTGAGATGGTTGACTGACTAGTGAGATGATTGCCTGACTAGTGAGATGGTTGACTGACTAGTGAGATGGTTGACTGACTAGTGAGATGGTTGACTGACTAGTGAGATGATTGCCTGACTAGTGAGATGGTTGACTGACTAGTGAGATGGTTGACTGACTAGTGAGATGGTTGACTGACTAGTGAGATGATTGCCTGACTAGTGAGATGGTTGACTGACTAGTGAGATGGTTGCCTGACTAGTTGGCATTAAAAGTGTTCTTAATTTTAAGATATGTTTGATGTGGTTGTTAAGTGAAGTATTTGGAAGAGGCTGGCTTTGTAACTCTGGAATGAATGGTTTGCTAATAAGAATTTTTATGTTGTTCATTAGAACGGAACTGCACTGGTCAGGTTCCAACTTAAAGCATGTTACACCATTGGAATCCAGAGTTAGCTTTTCTTCCTGTGAGCCTTCATGCAAGTAATGCACAAAGACAGACACTCAAGGTACCAGTTTAGAACAGGGTTGCATTTCACTTTGGACTCCATGTCTTTCTGTTGTGCAGAATCGTTTGTCCCTGCTGTTGCATTTTGACTGGTTTGGTGTTCCTCTTGAATGACAGCTGTATTTCGGACAGAGTCAGAGGTGGCAGGGCAATACAAAGTCAGTTCTTTGAGGAAGCCTCTTTGCACAAGTTGACTCTTTATTCTTCTGGAGGTCACAAAATGTACCCATAACTTTGCTTTAGGGATCCCGTTTCAGAGAATCATGGCAATTATTTTTGCTGGAGTGAGAGAGTTTGTTTAGGTTTTTCCTGTTTGCCAATCAAAGTCACTTGCTTTTATGCAATCCGTGATTGGTCTGTATGTGATGAAATGTTCAGGAGTCTCATCAGCTGAGTAGTCCTTGTCTTGTTGCTTTTCCCGGTCATGTCATACGTATTGTTGACAGGTGGTTAAGGCAAGCTGGTCTTTTGAATATTGACAAGGTGATTTATGCTTGGTTGTGAATTGTGGAAGAATGACTTCGAATGTGACTCACAGCAAGCTATGACAGATTTTGCACAAGGAAAAATGTTCAAAGGTTCACAGCAAGCTATGACAGATTTTGCACAAGGAAAAATGTTTAAAAGTCGGTGTCTGGTTCAAAGGCTTCTGCCACTTTGCAAGCATGTGTAGGTTTGAGGGCCAAAGTTTGCACTAAGTCACATACTCAAAAGATTCATTTTGACTCATGGACTGCTCTTTTATGCAAATGTTGACACATGTTTGAAAGATGAATCTTAGCTCTGAGACAGTTGGTTTAAAGAAAATACATAGAATCAAAGAACTGTGACCCTTTTTCCCCCCCAACTGTGATGGTGGCACAGTGACATATTAAGAAGACTTGATTTATAGACTTCAAGTGCCATGAAACTTCTGGCATCCATGGACAAAGTAATGCTCACTGTTCTGTTTTTCTTTTGCTTCTTGAAGGAAGCCTTTCAATTTATCATGATTGCTGGCATTGACATTTCGTAGGGAAGAAATCTGTTGAATGGTTTCATTCATGATTTTTGCAGTTGAGGTTGTGTAATACTGTCTTAGAATGAAGTACCATGAAAGCAGAATGCTGTGTGGATGGAGACCAGTGGGATGAAGTCTGAAAATGACCAGGGGCAGTGTGCCTTGTGGAGCGAGATGCAGTAGTCTTGCAATGGCTTGGACCAGCTTTGGCACAGGCGCGTAGTCATGCAATGCCTGAAAACGACATCATTCTTTTGTTCCAAACATGCCAATCCACTGAAAAATGTGATCTCATCCAGTTCCAGTTGTCAACTGCTATTTTAGTTTTAATTTGTTACCCACAGCACAAATATCTCCAGACATATCATGCTCATGTGTTCATTATGATTGACATTGGGGTGGTTTTTCTCTTCTGATTTTTTAATGTGTAAAAGCAGCTAATTGTATGGTGTTGCAATAGTTGATGTAATTGAATGACAGATTATTTTTAACATTTTAAGGCTGTATGAAAATGGGGTAAGGTTATTCATGTCAATTTTTGGATGTGAATATTTAGATGTGTGAGTGAGTATGACTGCCATTTTGAGTTAGTTGATACTTTTAAGGAAAAGGGATGGTGTTATGTTGTTGTAGGAAGAAGACGAGAAGTTCCATGGATTTATCCAAGTCTTCAAGAACATTCCCATGTTTGAAGCAGTGCCTCAGTCAATGGCCATTGGGAACATGTTATTGCATGCCCAGTGTCACAGACACACATCACAGGTTTGCAGTGCCCAGGGATTTGCAGAAAGTCCCACGGCTGCAAAAGCATGATGTTCACCCCCGTGCTGTTTTTGCTTGCACCTTGGCAGTGCTTGATGGCTTAACGATTTGAAGAAAAGTTGGTCGTTTGTGCCCATTGAAAGGTGTAATTGACTGTTGTGAATGATGCGTCACAGTTGCCTATAGGCTGCAAAATTTCCAATCAAACCATTCAGTGGTTGTGTCACTGCTGAAATGAAGTGTGGATGACTCCATTTCATGTCAGTTGAAGACAGACTCTCTGTCTGTCTGGTTTTGAGATTACATGATGACCGACATGCACAGCAACTAGAATGCTTTATTGAGCTTTTTCCATCAGTAATAGAATGTGGAAAGCAAGCACTTTTATTCTTTTATTGCCTGGAAACAAGTTTGACATGAAAGTTTTCACATCTTCATCACAAAGGTGATGTGCAATCACTTTAGATTCCAGTATTGACAATTTTTCCAGTAAGAGTGGCATGGAATGAATGATATGTTTTGCTTGCAAGCAAATGTCAAGTGACTGCATTCATGTACTTATTTGAGGTCATTGGCATCCAGGGAAAAAAATATTGGTAAATCAGCATACAACATCGTGCAAATAAAAATATGCCTTTCTCTTCATTTGACTTGGGCTTTTACCTGTTGTAAGCAGAGTTTGGTTGTCTGGGCTGTTGAATAGAAGTGTCTGGCTCGTCAACAATGATCACTTGAAAAAATCAAACCCGAGTATTTTGTCAGAAATTGTTATCAGAAATTGAAAGTTACCATACTGCGTTTATTGCCACCTGCTGTTCTGACAACAAGACGAAAGACTGCATCAGAAAATGATGGGACGCACTTGAAACTTGAAAATCGGTTTTATTACTTTGGCACCTTCAAGTTACAAATGTTACGTGGGTGTAGTCATGTGCAATATAAAAACAAACATTCCTAATTGGTGCTTGCATGAGATATAAAATATGAACATAAAATGGCAAATTATCGTTGTTGCGTAGGAAACTAAGTAGCAAACAATATTAGTTTTTAGTCGCCCTCTTCAAATGTGCTCAACAACTTCCACTACATGAGCTAAGAATGCTGTACAGATGTCACATCTAAGGATTGTATCAACCAAGCATTCAGATTTAAAGAGATTTCACATGAAATATAATTTGTAGTATGATTTCATTTACATATTACACAACAGCAGAATCTAGTGAACGAAATAAATATCTCGTTTTTACAGAAACGCTAATAGAGGCAGTACGAGATATCACCACTGGTGGGGAATGAAATCTGAGCCAACTAGTATTACTGGTCATTGTACATTCACATAGTCTATGTTGAAACTAAATAGGACTGGGCAATTGTACAGGTGGGGCTTGGTAGCGTCAGATGCTACGAGAGTGCAATTCCTATCAACTAGATTACATTACTAATTTGTTTGGAGTAACCATCTTGTATGTCAATAGTCTTGTGCCTAGAAAAGTACTCATTTGCCAGAATAGATTAAAAGCGGAAAAGATACGTCTTCCTTTGGCAACATGCACATGGTATCTAAAAAGAGTGAAACGTGCCGCACAATCTAGATGGAACAAATGCTCGTACCTCGGACCTAGTAAATTTCTTGGCCGAACGGTACATTGATGATTTGCATTACATTCTGCAGAAATACACGTTGAAAAGAAGAAGACTAAAAGATATAGACCAAACTGTCTCGTAAATTCAATGAAAGAAGGTTCTTGGTAAAATAAAATCTTCAGAGTTCTTCTTTGTTGTTGTTTTAGACAGTAGTGCATACTTGTTTCATACAATGTCGGAATGCTGAGTCTAAAAATCTGGCAAGAACTCCAAAATGCGTCGGAAGTATGGGCCAAGGATGTTTCCACGGTCTTTGCCACAAAGTGACTACCTTATGGTACATGAATAGCGATCTACACTGATGCCTCAAGTAAGTCCTTGTTAAAGCTGTGGTTTTAGCTTGTCTGGTAAAACTCTGCAACGGAACGAGTTCCTCAAGAAAGAGGGTGTCATGTAAAAGACTCTTCCACGGCAATTTCTTTGGTAACACAGCACACTGGCCGCTGTTTTCGATCATGCCCAGGCTGCAGGTTTTCAGTCGTCATTCGGCACGGGGTCTCCACGCTGTAGATATCATCCTGTGGATTTCCTTTCTAGCATCAGATAGTGGCGCAGTTGTACTGCGAGTTCTGGTTAGAAGAGAAGTTCTTGTTGGCTGTCGCCGTACACAGCCGTGTCGGAGAGCAGAACTTTGCAGTTTGCAGCGATTTCGAAGATAATGCAACGCAGAACGCAGCCTGTCGTAAGCCAAGTCTTTTCGACTTCTTCTGAGGTGTGCCTTTCGGCGATGTCTCCAGCTGAGTTGAAAACATTCTAATGAGAATCAAAGTTAAATGTTTAAACGGAAGGCTCGCTGTCCTCTCTGCAAGTAAAATACGAAAAAAAATACCCCACAGCGAAGGTCATACAGGGTATGAGAAACATGTAAACCATGGTACATCATTTCACGGGTCCCTTTAAAAGGGCCCGCCTAAAACATAAGGTGATAGAACATGCCCACTATTTCGTCTGTATTATACATGCTTCATTCGTTAAAACCAATGTTTCAATCATCTCTCCAGCAAGGAATGTTGAATCTATTGAAAGATTGTATAGAATACAGACAAGGTGGAGATATAGAAAGGCGAAATCATCGAAAAGATGACGAAACAGAAACCACTCATATATGGACAGATATGCCACTAAGAAAAAGAGAGTTTAAAATTCATTAAATTAGACAGTAAAAAAATATTGATACCGGTATGTAACATACGATAGGATACGAGATTCGACCGAAATGAAAGGATTTCATGAAGAAAAATACTTTTTGCAGAGGAGTGACAGAACGGCACTGAAAGCACAGAAAACGCAGCAAAAGGACAGACACAGCTTTTTCAGTGCTGAAGAGAGAAAGCGACTAGGGAATAGTTTGCCAAAGAACCTCATGAATGCGATAGGAGTGAAGAGCGCTTTTTCACAAGGGCGGGGAGGTAGGCCTACGTCAAGAACTGTGGTGGGAGAGGGACAGTTGGGAACTTATCCGGTTTCTGGCAGCACCTACCAAGCAATTGATCCAGGAATGTCAAATTCCGGGTCATTTTACACCTAAGTTTGCTGATTCCAGCTGCGTCGATGTTTGCATGCCGATTTCTCTTCTTGCATTGATTGTGTTGTATCACGGGCCCTTGTTGTGACTCAGAGCCAAACCTTGAAGATAGTGTTGCAGTGTGGTGAAACTCGACCGTGTCTGCAAGTCTTCTCTTTGTTTGGTGTGGCTCGTCCATCTGTATTCCTTGATAAGAAATTCGGCTTTTGCAAGACTCGATTGGAACTTTTCAGCCATTCGATGCATAATCACCAGGGCACTTGGCATCTCCAAAACATTCGATAACTTGATGTAAATGTTACTGATGGGCAACTGATTTGGCAAATTCATCAAGCCGTCAACGTCGACGGACAGGACTGAGTTGACGTACAGTACCACACGGAACTTCTGGCACTCCTCTGCAGTGAGAGTGGCAGTGGTTGGTTCACTCAGAGTGCTGCTTTCATCCACAGTCAGAGCAACAGTCAGCATATGAGCGCTGGTCCTATAGGTGCTGTTGACCAGGTGACTCCAGATGGCATTGCAGAAGACGTTGGTCTGGAAGAGACGCAGCTTGGGGCAGCTGCCTGCAGTCTGGCAGAAGACCTGTAAAGCGCGCAGCAGAAAGGTTCCGTCTCTGCTGAAGCGTCCCAACTGCTGCAGGGTCTTTGGCAGTCCTGAGCAACGGGAAGGACTGAGGCGAAGAGGCTTGTACTGCCAGCACAGCTCCTGCAGCTGGGACGCTGAGCTTTGGCAGATATCTGTCAGACACTGCAAGCTGGTACGAGGGCAGACGCTAGCCACTCGGGCTCGTCGCAAGGCAGACTGGCTTTTGAGAAAGCTGCTGAGATGTGTAAGTGGTCCCTGAAGGGAAAGTGAGAGACTCTCCAACTTGGCCTCTTCCATCTTGACCATGAACTCCAGGAGCTGGCTGTCAGAAGTAGGGATGGAGCGTCTGACCTTGAGTTGTAGAGATCTGGCCATGCTCCCATAGCGTTTTGCATACTGCCCAATGTCCGCTACTCGAGAGGAGGTAGAGTTCCCAACACGGAGCAACACCTGACCTTGGCTGAAGGTCACGGCCACGTCACGCCACAAGGTGGCGTCAGAGAGCAGTCTGCGGAACTTGCAGCAGACCTGAGCCAGGATTCCACGATCCCCCACACTGAGGTGCTGGAACAGCGCCAGCAGAAGCTCCTCGCACCAGCTCTCCATTGTCCTGGCAGTCGCCACTCCGGTAAGAGACCGCTTTAATTGCTTCTCCTTGAACTACGTAAATGCGGACCGAACTAGGCAGCGGTGACCGTGTTTGATCTCTCCTCTGCTGAACAGTATTCATTAGCTACGAACCAGTCCTACATTAGTAACATTTAGAGGGATCCGCTTTGAGGTTCGTGCGCACCTTTACAACGCAAGCAAGGCTACATCTTAAGAACGTGAGACATTCGATTAATCTTTAAACTTCATAAGGCGCATGCTGCTTCATAATGGTAATCTTGTTCAGCAACCGTAAATCGGGTATTGAAAATATGTGTAGATGACTACTTTTCGTATGGAGGCTTCTAAGCCTCAACATTGGTAGATGAGAGCGTTGACAGGGTTTCTTGCTGAGCTAAGCAGTGCATGCCTGGTGACGTCATGCGTGGGAAGACTGTCACCGCCTGCACGCTTCGCACGCCCGTCAGCTTGTCACGTGACATCGTGCAGTGGTACTAGCTGAGTAGTGGGAAAAGGTTTCTACGTGCGACTCCTAGTGTAGGCACGACCTAGAGACTGCATCCTGGTGATCAGGAACTAAAGTGATGTTTCTTGTACAGCTTCAAATCTTTTCACCTGATTCTAGCCAAAATTGTGTAATTTGCCCTGTATGACATAAAATCAAACTCCTTTCTTCTTTTCTTCCTTCATTTCTTCATTCTTTCACCCGCTTGCCTTTCAAGCCTTCCTCCTTTCCATCAAAGCAATGTTGTGTTAAAAGCCTTTTTGCGGCTTATATGGTCGTGACCGCCTTTCCCTGTAGCTTGGAGGTATGAACAGACCGCCTATACGTGATGTGCCATTACTATCCACAGAGGCTGATAGACTAAATTTCCATCCATCCATCCATCTATCCATCCGTCCATGCATCCATGCATCCATCCATCCATGCATCCATCCATCATCCATCCATCCATCCATCCATCCATGCATCCATACATCCATGCATCCATCCATCCATCCATGCATCCATGCATCCATCCATGCATCCATCCATGCATCCATCCATGCATCCATGCATCCATCCATGCATCCGTCCATCCATCCGTCCATCCATGCGTCCATCCATGCATCCAACCATGCATCCATGCATCCATCCATCCATCTATCTATCCATCCATGCATCCATGCATCCATGCATCCATCCATCCATCCATCCATCCGTCCATCCATGCGTCCACCCATGTATCCATCCATGCATGCATCCATCCATATATCCATACACATGCCCATCCATTCTTCACTCCATCCATCATCCATCAGTCCACTATCCATCTGTCCATCCATCAGTCCATCCATCCATGCCTCCATCCATGCCTCCATCCACCCATCCATTCTTCAGTCCATCCTTCAATCCATCCTTCAATCCATCCTTCAATCCATCCTTCAATCCATCCATCCACCCATCCACCCACCCACCCATCCACCCACCCACCCATCCATCCACCATCCACCCACTCATCCATCCACCCATCCACCCATTCATTCACCCATCGATATCTCCGTTCCTCGTCTCACCACGTTGAAAACGCTCATGCAAACCACTTGCTTTTCAATCGTTCATTTGCTCCTGTGGCTGAACTGAAGGCACGAGTTGCTTGAAAGCTAGAGACCAGATCAATACAATGCATAGTTTGTGAATGCGCATGCGTCGTTATTGTAAAGCTAGTTTTTTTCCATGATTAATTTGCCTTTGAGTTGAATGGTTGACCCCCAAAACCTGTAATGATACTCTGTTGCGAATCTTTCTCCCCCTTGTCTATTTAAAAAGGTATATGCTGCTGCTTGTGTATGCACTAGCGTACACACAAGTGTGTCCATGCGTTAATTAATTTGCTTACGTTCGTGTGTACGTGTGCGTGTACTTGTTATCCTTTTCGAATTTCTTGTATTGCGCAGTTCTTCGTCAGCACAACTGTTCATGTGGTTTGGGTTCTGCATGTCCCCAGTTCTGCCCTTTTTTGCTCTGAAAAGTGAAGCAAATTTGTCTTGTCACCATAACATAACACCCTCTCTCAAGCGTCATTTAGAACGAATCTGAGAGTGGGTGAGGATGTACGATACCTACAGTCACTGTCATTTCATGCCCCCCCCCCCCCCCCCCCCCTTCCCCCTCCCCGCCCTTCGAGAAAATATTATTGCATGATTTTACTCGAAAATATTTATGCAATCTTTTTTTGCGCGAACATGCCAAACGCACATGCACACGATCAGAAGTCGAACATGCTACGCAGTTTTCTGTTAAAGGGGAGCAACTCTTTTCACGAATCCTGGAATGATTCTCTCCCTTTTGATCGTAAACGAAACATACGGTTACTTCCCCTTTATCACAACTGATGTTGGCCTATCTTGCCGCGGTGGTGGATGCATTCGTGAGCTGATCTAGCAAACGGTACAAACAGTCGGATTTGAAGATTTTGAGTTATTAGTATATTGAAAAGCTACAAAATCAGGGCTTCAAATAAATGCAAGAACTTTATAAATTGCATTATTCAAAAAGAAATTATTGTAGATTGTAATCGACTACTCGCAAGTCAATCCTTAGTGAGGAAGGGGCCGTTGAAGCGGACAGAGACAACGAGAGTAAGAATCAGATGGGGGTCAACACGTTAAACAAAATTATCATAACAACAAGATTAGATGTGAGTGGGCAGACTTAGCCTAGAAAAGACTGACGATTTCAGAATGACATAACATGCACCAGTCACGGTGCCACAAGAGATTATAGTGTCTTCGATTCTGTACTACGCAGAATCGGTTTGTTTCAGACCACTTAGAAGGGTGAGGCTTTCCCTAAAACTGTTAATCAGACCACTTTTCAGGCTGCGATTCTCTCGGAGGTACCAGAAAAAGGGTCCCAGAAGCAAAAAATGCCTAAAACACAATTTCGACACCAATCACGTCAGACAGTTCACCTGCGTTTTCTAGCCTTTCGCTCCGGCGACTCTATATACTGTCAGGTGCATTCTGTGAACCCGAGTCAGAAGCCGGTAGGCGAAGTCTCTAGTGAACTAGAATGCTGCCAGGTGCTCCCAGTCGAAATGGGGTGTAGAGTTTTCAAAGCGCACTCAACAACCCGGTTTTGATGCAGTTGAGTTGCAAGCCCTCACGCTCCAAAAGGGTCATTGGACAACTCCAGCAGACAGCCGAGGCAGCGTCCTTGTGAATCTGGCACAAGAGCCATTGTCCCAGGGGGCCTTAAGTTCTGCCCCAAACCGATACCCCCCGGTGGCGTTTGCTGCTTGGGGCCGCCCATGTCCGAGCTACTGGAGTAGGCCCCGAAAGCTCCACGGACATGGGTTCCAGCTGAGGAGGGGGGTATCGTGCGGCTGTTGCTGTATGTGTGTTTTCCGCCTACCTTTTGCCGGATTGTCACATATTCTCTACAGTTAAGCGTCATTAGAAAAACATGTATGCGAGTTGCAGGAAACGTGTGACTGAGGCAGGCTGCAAGGCTGTTTAGTTTTTCTCTCTCAAGTCGTGACCGTAGGCGCCTCCTCGCGAAACTGTGGAAGGCGATATGGGCGTTCGCTTGCGTGCTAATGCATGCGTAACCAAGCGTGTTTGCGTGCCTGCTTTGATGCGCGTAGGTCTGCGGGCATGCGTAGGCGCGTGTGTACATGGTTAACTGATATGCTTATATACAAGCGTATCTGTTTATCTGTCAGTCCTCTTGTCAGCCTGTCCCTACTTATGTGCACGTGTGCGTGTGCATGTTTGTATTCGTGTGTGTGTGTATGTGTGTGTGTGTACGCGTGCGTGCGTGCGTGCCTGCTAGCGAGTGTGAGTGTGTGTGTGTGTGTGTGTGTGTGTGTTTGTGTGTGTGTGTGTGTGTCTGTCTGTCTGTTTACGTGTTCGTGTGTATGTGTGTCTGTCCCTGTCTCTGTCTGTCTGTCTATCTGTCTGTTCTCTCTCTGTGTGTGTGTGTGTGTGTGTGTGTGTGTGTGTGTGTGTGTGTGTGTGTGTGTGTGTGTGTGTGTGTGTGTGTGTGTCTTTACTTTTGACAATATAAGCAGTGACTGGATCATGGTGTTTGAAAGTTTACAGTTGGGAATGTTTCTTAAAGTAAAGTATGAGCGTTCCAAAGCACCATCGCGTGATTTAAAAAAAAAGTCCTTACAGAATATTGTTCTTCTCACAGTCCTCGGTGTGCTTTGGCTATCTCCAACAGCTGTCGGTATTCACTTACATGCCTGATGTATGTGGGAGAGTTTTGGTCAAACACGTATGGAAATGAGTGCGTCCGTGA
>JAWQFJ010000333.1:112500-119413 GCA_034096865.1 Theodoxus fluviatilis | reverse complement strand
CTCAGTTAAAAACTCTAAGAGGCAATGCGATGAGAAGTTGAAGACAACGTTTTTCGGCTCAGCTGTTTTCTGCTCATTCCGTTCTGTAAACATTACGGCAAGCCGCATGGGAGATAACTCTGATACTGAATTTACGAGATTGACACTGGAATCTGCGGTCGATTTTTTACATTTTAAATGAGCGATTTCAGCGAACTATTCATTTGACAAACAAATAGTATTGATAAATTGATACTGTTTTCTTGCAACAGTTTCTTTGACTAGGCCTCAGTATTCCTAAACTTCATCGTTTTCCATTCGAATCGAACAAGAAAATCTTTCTCACACTCCTCTCCTCGGACGACTCCACTAGTGTGGCCCACCAGCTTGGCTGTCTTTCTCACACCCCTCTCCTTGGACGACTCCACTAGTGTGGCCCACCAGCTTGGCTGTCTTTCTCACACCCCTCTCCTCGGACTAGTCCACTAGTGTGGCCCACCAGCTTGGCTGTCTTTCCCACACCCCTCTCCTCGGACGACTCCACTAGTGTGGCCCGCCAGCTTGGCTGTCTTTCCCACACCCCTCTCCTCGGACGACTCCACTAGTGTGGCCCGCCAGCTTGGCTGTCTTTCTCACACCCCTCTCCTCGGACGACTCCACTAGTGTGGCCCGCCAGCTTGGCTGTCTTTCCCACACCCCTCTCCTTGGACAAGTCCACTAGTGTGGCCCACCAGCTTGGCTGTCTTTCTCACACTCCTCTCCTTGGACGACTCCACTAGTGTGGCCCACCAGCTTGGCTGTCTTTCCCACACCCCTCTCCTCGGACGACTCCACTAGTGTGGCCCACCAGCTTGGCTGTCTTTCTCACACCCCTCTCCTTGGACGACTCCACTAGTGTGGCCCACCAGCTTGGCTGTCTTTCCCACACCCCTCTCCTCGGACGTCCACTAGTGTGGTCCACCAGCTTGGCTGACTTTCCCACACCCCTCTCCTCGGACGAGTCCACTAGTGTAGCCCACCAGCTTGGCTGACTTTCCCACACCCCTCTCCTCGGACGAGTCCACTAGTGTGGCCCGTCTTTGGCAGCTTTTCCAAATTGTCTGCGGCGTTGAAAAAGAAAAGCATCAACAAGAAGTCATTGGGAATGACGGCGTAGAAAAAAAAAACATGTTATCTGCACTTACACCATCCATCACCACCCACTCAAGCACCACGTTCCAGAACATCACAAGACTGTCGTGCTGTAGGAGCATGGAAAGAGAAAAAAAACATGCCTTGAAATACGAAGAGTGTGTTGGGATGGAAAGAAAAGAGCATGCCTTGAGAAAAGTATCATTTAATGGAATGGAAAGAAAAGCACGCATTCAGGAAAAAACAACAACATGTAATTGGATGGAAAAAGCATGCATTGATAAAAGCATCAAGTGGTGCGATAGAAAGAAAAGCGCTTGTTACAAATGTGTTGCGACTCGAGCTCTATCTGGTTGCACCTGTTTACATCGGCGCCTAGGGCAGTTATTAAAAAAACCTCCCCTCGACAATGTCAAGACTGCTTCTGCAACGATCTCGCTCGGTCGTCACCTGTGCTGGAGATTACAGGCGTAGTTTTCCACTGTTCACGACACTGGTACGTCGTAAGTCAAGAAACCCCTTGCTAATGGTTGTAGTCTCGAAGGCAACAACTGAAGACCAACTGTCGGCACGGCAAGGTAGGCTTTGAAGAAAAGTTTATTCTCTGGCATGAGAATACGGTCTGTCCCGCCGTCTAGGCTAGCTGATCAGCGCTACGACTCTCTGACTCTCTCATAGCTTACTATGGCATCAAGGTGAGACTCGGTCTGCAGGCTCCTTCTCTGCCTCTCTCACTCTCTTTATAAAGGCTCCCGAGAGGTTCTAGAACTTCCTACAAAAGTTCCGTCTTCTCGAACCGTTCAGAAACAAATATCACGTCACCGTGCTGAATGACGTAAAAACACTGCTAAGAGCGCATGTCTAGACATGCGTAGACCAATCTTGAACTTTCCGTCACCAACTTGGCTTCTAAACATAGCGCAGTAGGAATGCACAAGAATATTCCAGACACGATAATCTCACAAGCTTACAGCTCCGAGAGACATGCATTTTAGCACTAACTAAACAAATCTACGCAGCCACAGAAACATTCACAACACACGCATTCAGGAAAAGAACCGTGTAATTGGATGGAAAGAAAAGCATGCACTGATAAAAGTACTACGTGGTGGGTTGGAAAGAAAAGCATGCCCTTAGGAAAGAATCATGTCATTGGATAGAAAGAAAAGCACGATTTGTAAAAAGTAATCCCGTGGTGGGTAAGACGAGAAGGCAACACACACGTCATTGCCCACTTCCAGGCGACAGCTCTTCGTGCTGTTGGGTAATGGGAGTCGGCAGTGCAGTCATACACTCTACCTACAGCTGTGAGAGTGTACATGTAGGCAGTCACACACTGTACCTACAGCTGTGTGAGTGTACATGTAGGCAGTCACACACTCTACCTACAGCTGTGTGAGTGTACATGTAGGCAGTGGCACACTCTACCTACAGCTGTGTGAGTGTACATGTAGGCAGTGGCACACTCTACCTACAGCTGTGTGAGTGTACATGTAGGCAGTGGCACACTCTACCTACAGCTGTGTGAGTGTACATGTAGGCAGTGACACACTGTACCTACAGCTGTGTGAGTGTACATGTAGGCAGTGGCACACTCTACCTACAGCTGTGTGAGTGTACATGTAGGCAGTCACACACTCTACCTACAGCTGTGTGAGTGTACATGTAGGCAGTGGCACACTCTACCTACAGCTGTGTGGGTGTACATGTAGGCAGTCACACACTGTACCTACAGCTGTGTGAGTGTACATGTAGGCAGTCACACACTGTACCTACAGCT
Source organism: Theodoxus fluviatilis (assembly GCA_034096865.1). Taxonomy (NCBI): domain Eukaryota; kingdom Metazoa; phylum Mollusca; class Gastropoda; order Cycloneritida; family Neritidae; genus Theodoxus; species Theodoxus fluviatilis. Next base: position 116,523 of record JAWQFJ010000333.1, on the reverse strand, counting down.
GTGTGAGTGTACATGTAGGCAGTGACACACTCTACCTACAGCTGTGTGAGTGTCCATGTAGGCAGTGGCACACTCTACCTACAGCTGTGTGAGTGTACATGTAGGCAGTGACACACTGTACCTACAGCTGTGTGAGTGTACATGTAGGCAGTGGCACACTCTACCTACAGCTGTGTGAGTGTACATGTAGGCAGTGACACACTCTACCTACAGCTGTGTGAGTGTACATGTAGGCAGTGACATACTCTACCTACAGCTGTGTGAGTGTACATGTGGGCAGTGACACACTCTACCTACAGCTGTGTGAGTGTACATGTAGGCAGTGACACACTCTACCTACAGCTGTGTGAGTGTACATTTAGGCAGTGACACACTCTACCTACAGCTGTGTAAGTGAACGTGTAGGCAGTGACACACTCTACCTACAGCTGTGTGAGTGTACATGTAGGCAGGGACACACTCTACCTACAGATGTGAGAGTGTCCATGTAGGCAGTGACACACTCTACCTACAGCTGTGTGAGTGTACATGTAGGCAGTGACACACTCTACCTACAGCTGTGTGAGTGTACATGTAGGCAGTGACACACTCTACCTACAGCTGTGTGAGTGTACATGTAGGCAGTGACACACTCTACCTACAGCTGTGTGAGTGTACATGTAGGCAGTCATACACTCTACCTACAGCTGTGTGAGTGTACATGTAGGCAGTGACACAGTCTACCTACAGCTGTGTGAGTGTACATGTAGGCAGTGACACACTCTACCTACAGTTGTGTGAGTGTCCATGTAGGCAGTGACACACTCTACCTACAGCTGTGTGGGTGTACATGTAGGCAGTCACACACTGTACCTACAGCTGTGTGAGTGTACATGTAGGCAGTCACACACTGTACCTACAGCTGTGTGAGTGTACATGTAGGCAGTGACACACTCTACCTACAGCTGTGTGAGTGTACATGTAGGCAGTGACACACTCTACCTACAGCTGTGTGAGTGTACATGTAGGCAGTGACACACTCTACCTACAGCTGTGTGAGTGTACATGTAGGCAGTGACACACTCTACCTAGAACTGTGTGAGTGTACATGTAGGCAGTGACACACTGTACCTACAGCTGTGTGAGTGTACATGTAGGCAGTGACACACTCTACCTACAGCTGTGTGAGTGTACATGTAGGCAGGGACATATCCTTCAGAAATCGCCATTGTGTTCGCAGACATACGTACTTTATGCACCTAAACATTTTCTATTTCATATTAACTGTAACCACTGTATGGTTGGCATCTGCTTTGTCCTATTCATTCAAGTATTAGGGGGACACAGTCCGCATCAGTTTTATACTTGTTTTAATTGAGTTTTATACTTGTTTTAATTCAGTTTATACTTATTTGGATAAATTTGCCGAGTGATAGCAAAATCACTGAACCAATTCAAGCCTCTAAATCTGAACCCAAATAAAATCCGACAAACTTGTCGTAAAGACCTTCTCAAACGCCACTGAAAATTCACTAACGTTCTATTTGCACGTTTTAATCAATGCTTATTTCCATCAAACACTCGAAGAATAACTAAGAAATGACGGAAGGAGGCTTTAACAGCAATGCAATGCTGGTAAGATTTGAGTATGAAACCGTGGGCATAATTGAGCGATCACGCAATCTTACACCAATGCGATACAGGTAAGATCTGAGCATGAAACACTGGGCATAATTGAGCGATCACACATCCTTACAGCAATGCGATACAGGTAAGATCTGAGCATGAAACTGTGGGCATAACTGAACGATCACGCAATCTTACACCAATGCGATACAGGTAAGATCTGGGCATTAGAGCATTAGAGCATCGCACGTCTCTGGCATTCTTGAGCATTCACGATTTCCTGTTCCTCGGCTCGTAGCCCCAGAGCCCGCCCGCTGGGGAGAGACAATGACCGAGACCCTCCATTCCGGTCGCTTTGTTCCAGTTTTGACTGAGATTGATTGTCTTGATCATATCTAGAGTGGATTAGGAGTGCCGCCATGCATGCGTCATCTTTTAAAGAGTGACGCACGACCAAAGCAGGGCGGGGGTGGGGAGGGGGAGGGGAGGGGGTAGGGAGAGGGTGGGGAGGGGGTGAGGAGGGGATGGGGAGGGGAGTAGGTGGGGAGGGGGTTGGTGGGGGCGAGGAGGGCAGGGGAGAAGTTGGAAAGGAGGTGGTAGGAAGGCAAGCGTTTGTGAGACGGACGAGAGAGAAGGAAATGACTGGAGAAACAAGTTGTCTCCAAAGGGTTCAGTCAAAGGTATGAAGTTTTGTCCAGTGTTGATGGGATTTACAATTGTTGCAATGGGCGTGGTATGAACACTTGTTACTTACGTGTGTGAGCACGAATGCACGTACCTGTCAGTGAATGATCGACTTGCATCACGCATGCCAATGTTGGATACGTTCTCCATAGTTTCAATGTTTCTGTAAAAATGATTCTCAGTGTGTTTCCCTTATCTGTTTATCTCCCCTGCCTCGTTTTCTTATATTATTTTGGGATGGTTTCAAAATGTACCACAGAGTTGTATCTTTCTGTCTTTCATCTGTTCTGTCCTCGAATGATGATAGAAGAAGACAAATGATTACAAGTATAAAAACATTAATACGAAATATTCAGAGATGGCTACATATTTATTTTAAAAGGAAGAAAACTAACGTTTGCAAGGTTAGAAGTCTACGCATCTTTTTATAGGGATACCAGAGAAAGAAAAAGTTACTTTGTGATAATACAACAGCAAACACAATGCGTTTTCACCACAAATTGAAAACTAAGACGACAGTCACGCTAAGAACACGTACCAGTCTGCGTTTCAGGCTACTGTCAATTTGTCAAACTCCACACACATTTATCAGGTCAAGTCTGGAGTCACGAATTTACGGAGAGATCTCCTTCTGGCAACGAATGAGGCCTGTAACTAATGAATTAAATTGCTCGTCTTTGATTTAGCCACCTGCTCGATGCTGCAGGCAAGCAGAGGACAGCCAATCCCGACATTACAGGTGATGGTTACTCATTGTCTCGACTTAGGAAAACTCGGATTTTTACAAATGTATGTAATTCAGAAAGGAAAATGCATCAGCAAGGGAAATAGATACACATAAATAGAAGTGTATGGTACAAATACTGCACAATAAGCAGTTTGCACACGAGTAACAAGATATGAAAAATAAAAAGAGAGCCAGAAACATATGTACATATGATTAGATGCTGTGATGAGGTCTGGAGGGGGGAGGGGGAGGAGGTGGAGGGGGGGGGGGGGAGGGGGATGCGGGATGAACAGGGTCAGGAGCTGTTAGGAAAGGACCTTTTCTTGTTATAATATCATATTCACATTGGAAATATAGGTGGCCATTAGCCCTGAAATGTGTCTAATGTTCCACTTCTGAAGGCAGTTCTTTCGTCAGGCATACATGTTGATTGGAGGACTCGCCTGAAGAGCTCTAAAGCTATATTATAATTAGGCATTTGGCCTGATGAATGCACATGTATCATTAGGCTGATATTAAAATGAGATTTATTATATGAGAGGCCAACAACTCGGAATTAATGCAATCATTACAATCCTCCCCCAATATATATATAAAACCCTCTCCTAACCATGGAAATCTTCGAATTATGCACACCGTTTTTCAACAAAGCATTTTTGACAAGATGGAAGGGAAGTTCTGGTAAATACTTTTCGGTTTTGCTTTGACACGTCGTAGACGTTGAACCAAGGCTAACAATCACACAGAGACAGAAGTACATTCACAATCTACAACATGGATACTGGGAAGATCCCATGGACATCACAACTTTCATTCTTATTTGCACGTCTAAACGTTTCACTAACAGGTGCATCAATTGATGTTTACCAAAATACGTTCATGCACAATCATTTACTCATTCATACCAGACAAAGTGACAAGACAGGGTAGCAGCAATTTCCTTTGATCAACAAGATTTGTTTGTTTTTTAAACTCGCGGTCAGAATTACGACACAGGATTGGGGCAA
>JAWQFJ010000333.1:92500-95000 GCA_034096865.1 Theodoxus fluviatilis | reverse complement strand
AGGCGAGCGGGCGTGGTTCTCACGGCTTCTAGGAAAGCGGCTCGGGCTCGGCCAATCACAGCAGCCGCTGAGATTGACCTGGGCTCCGAGCCATAATTAGCATACAACGGCAGCGTACTGCCTTGCTTGTGAATGAGTTCACTCTTACAGTGACTGGGAAAAGGTGTCCTCCCTCCGTCAAACGATAACGGCAGAGAGAAGGGTGAAATGACTATCAGTACAACTCAATTCTCTAGACAAGAATTAGTTCAACATGCAGTGGTTCAAAACTCCAATCACACCGTCTTGCAGCAAGGTAGGGGGATAGCGTCTTTCAATAGACCTTCTGCTCAGGCTTCAAGGATAGCGTCTCTATTAACTGTCCAGATTGGTTTGACTACCACGTACTGATAAATACTTCAGCAACACGGGGATCACAGTTCATCAAGAGTTCAGCTGTCGACCTCGACGGGTAAAGATTTATAGAAAAGCCAATGCTTACCAAAGTCGTCTCTCTTCGCACAAGAAGACACACACATAAATCCGAATCAGCCAACCCTCTGCGTCCTCCGTAGTGGGAGCGAGTGAGGTTCCAACCCCAAGCCTCCTGGTCTCAGTAGTGTCTCCGGTAATCCGAGCGAGACAGTCCTCTCACTCCCTCTGAATAGGTAGCCCCAGGTACCCGGGTTCCTCTAGCAGACGGTTCCCAGTAGGTCGAGTCACTCCAGCGACTCGAGGATTCCCCAGCAGACGAACAGCAGATGTCAGGGCGATGGCGGCGGCGACTCGGCTCAGGGATAGCTTGCCTACCCCAACCCCTTATACAAAAGCTTTACTTACTAGACCGGTGACTACTCTGGCGAGTCACACGATTCGCACAACACGGTGCGTTACAGAAGAAAGCGAGGCAATGTATTACAGGCAGAGCGTCTATCAACTAACCTTGACCTCTCCTGACATTCCTGACCTCTATCAGCGATCATAGGCGCTAGCCTCCCGCAATCCACACGCCCAGCGTGTACGCGCGTCAGTCAACGCGTATAGGTGAGGACATTTCTCTTACAGGGCACACTAGAGAAATCATAGACAGCTCCATAGCATCTATTAACTTTTAACACTTGAGTCCTGACACAGCAACTTATGCTCAGCGACACAAAGTTCATACGTCCAACACCCCGTATCCTGTACTCATTTGCTTCCCAGAAGACAATACAGATACGTTAAGAGGATAGCAACTACTACTGGTCCTCCCCAATTCCTATCACTCTCTTAGACGTGATAATCATGGAATTACTGACAAAGAACTAGCCTCTTAGGCCTTCCGAGCAATGACTGAACTAGTCAAAGAACAAGGAATAGAATTGAATTGAATCTGGAAGAGAATAAAGGCATGTGTCACACACGGTAACCACAGTCGGCCTACATCCACTCGTCATTCATTCAGCGGCATGACCCAGAATCGAGAATGACAAGAAAACACGCCCCACGTGGCGTTATTCAGAGAACCCCATTTGTTTTACCCTTTCCCGTTAATATTGAGTGGCGCAATCCCGTCTCCCATACTTTTCACAGAGCAACTCGATGGCGAAACAGAGATAAGTTTTCCCGCCCAACTCCCATTCAACGGCTCAACATCAAGGCGATTCCCCCTCTCCCAATTAATTCCCATTAAATTACAACCCAACCCACATACCTCATGCAGATTCTTGAAACGACGGTCGTCACCCCTCGCAATGGTGCCCCAGCGACAAGGTGCTAGACCACGCATCAGGCGGCATGCCTGCATGCGTGTCTATTAGCAGAGCGCGCTAACGACACATCTGCTCACTCAGACAGTAAGCGATGAAGTGAAGCCCCAAGGCGCCAAAACGCTTAACGGACAGCGTCCTCGATCTCATTAGCCAATGAAATCACTCGTAACTTTCCAATCACGAGGTCATAGCACGCGAACCAACACGTGCGGGGACAAAGTCCACGGCCTCATTGCCGTGACCTTAGGAAAAGAACATTCGATCCACCCCCCTGTTCATAGTGAAAACCACCCCCCACCCTCCAGGTGGGTAGTAACCGGCCGTGCCCTCTGACCCAAGTTACTAAAATTAACGCCTAGCGTCTGTCCTTAACATACCCGTCAAAGACATTTGAACAATTTTGGATTCTTTATTCTTTCCCTTTCACTTCCCTTGCGCAATCTTGCGACAGAGACAAATCATACTTGCTTTCCACAACTTTATTCACCTATGGGTACAGGAGCTCCTGGCTGGTCCGAGGCCTGATGATAATGGCCTGGACCAACCCAAGACCTGGTGGCAGTGGTCTCTCTTCCAGATGGGATGGGGTTGGGGGGGAGGGGGGGGGGGAACTTTCAGACAAAAGGCGGAAGTTCTCTATTTTGGTGAAAGAGGAGAGGGGGGTAATGATGGAGAAAACAGGGGGCAGGAAGGCGTGGGAACGGGGGAGGGGGGGGGGGGGGGGCAGAGAGGCGCGGGTGGGTGCTGAGAATCTGGCTGCTCCGAAACTG
>JAWQFJ010000333.1:80000-87500 GCA_034096865.1 Theodoxus fluviatilis | reverse complement strand
GAGGTAGGTAAAGAGGTAGGTAGATAGGTAGGTAGAAAGACACGTAGAAATGTAGGTGAAGAAGTAGGTCGATAGGTAGGTAGAGCGGTAGGTAGTGAGGTAGGTAGAGAGATAGGTAGAGAAGTAGGTAGAGAGATAGGTAGAGAGGTAGGTAGAAAGGTAGGTAGAGAGGTAGGTAGAGAGGTAGGTAGAAAGGTAGGTAGAAAGATAGGTAGAGAGGTAGGAAGATAGGTTGGTAGAGAGGTTGGTAGAGAGGTAAGTAGAGTGGTAGGTGAAGGGGTAGGTAGAGAGGTATGCAGAGAGGTAGGTAGAGAGGTACGTAGATAGGTAGGTAGAGAGGTAGGTAGAAAGGTAGGTAGAAAGACACGTAGAAAGGTTGGTGAAGAATTAGGTAGAGAGGTAGGTAGAGAGGTAGGTAGAGAAGGTAGGTAGAAGAGGTAGGTAAAGACGTAGGCATAGAGGTAGGTAGAGAAGTAGATGAAGGGGTAGATAGAGAGGTAAGTAGAAGAGGTAGGTAGAGAGGTAGATAGAGAAGTAGATGAAGGGGGTATTTAGAGAGGTAGGTAGAGAGGTAGGTAGAGAGGTCGGTAGGGAGGTAAGTAGAGTGGTATTTGAAGGGGTAGGTAGAAGAGGTTGGTAGAGAGGTAGGTAGAGAGGTAGGTAGAGAGGTAGGTAGAGAGGTAGGTAGAGAGGTAGGTAGAGAGGAAAGTAGAAAGGAAGGTAGAGAGGTAAATAGAAGAGGTAGGTGAAGAGGTAGGTAGAATAGGTAGGTAGAGAGGTAGGTAGAGAGGAAGGTAGAGAGGTAAATAGAAGAGGTAGGTATAGAGGTAGGTAGATAGGTAGGTAGAGAGGTAGGTAGAAAGGTAGGTAGTGAGATAGGTAGAGAGTCAGGTAGAGAGTCAGGTAGAGAGGTAGGTAGAAAGGTAGGTAGAGAGTCAGGTAGAGAGTCAGGTAGAGAGGTAGGTAGAAAGGTAGGTAGTGAGATAGGTAGACAAGTAGGTAAAGAGGTAGGTAGAGAGGTAATTAGAGAGGTAGGTGGAGTATTAGGTAGAAAGGTAGGTAGATAGGTAGGTAGGTAGAGAGGTAGGTAGAGAGGTAGGTAGACAAGTAGGTAAAGAGGTAGGTAGAGAGGTAGTTAGAGAGGTAATTAGAGAGGTAGGTGGAGTATTAGGTAGAAACGTAGGTAAAGGTAAAGGTGTGGTTTTTTATAGCGACTTACACCCTTTGTCTGGGTCTCAAACCGCTTTTACTTTACCCCCTGATCACTGGGCATCTTGATCAATCTTTACTGGTACCTCACAACAAACATAGTGACAGACATTTAAGACGCACACAGTCAGGTACCAGCACCAACTCCGCTCCCTGGGGAGTATTCCAACCCGATGGTGGCGCTTTGCCGCATACAAGGGTTAATCGCACTACATATTTCCAATATTGCCCTCACAGGTACCCGGTTTTACTCCTGGGTGGGGAGAAACAATGCGAGTTAAGCATCTTGCTCAAGGATGCAACTCTGGGAACCGCGCAGCTTCGAACGCCGTACCCACTGGCCGCAAGCGACTGTAGGTCCAGCGCGCTAACCACTCGGCCACAGAGATAGATAGGTAGATAGGTAGGTAAAGAGGTAGGTAGAAAGGTAGATAGATAGGTAGATAGGTAGGTAAAGAGGTAGGTAGATAGGTAGGTAGAGAGGTAAGTAGAGAGGTAGGTAGAGAGGTATTTAGAGAGGTAGGTCGATAGGTAAGTAGAGAGGTAGGTAGAAAGGTAGGTAGAGAGGTAGGTAGAGAGGTAGGTAGATAGATAGATAGATAGGTAGGTAGAGGGGTAGGTAGAGAGGTAGGTAGAGAGGTATTTAGAGGTAGGTCGATAGGTAGGTAGAGAGGTAGGTAAAAAGGTAGGTAGATAGGTAGGTAGAGAGGTAAATAGAGAGGTAGGTAGAGAGGTATTTAGAGAAGTGGGTCGATAGGTAGGTAGAGATGTAGGTAGAAAGGTAGGTAGAGAGGTAGGTGGAAAGGTAGGTATAAAGGTAGGTAGATAGGTAGGTAGAGAGGTAGGTAGAGAGGTAGGTAGAAAGGTAGGTAGAGAGGTAGGTGGAGAGGTAGGTAGAAAGGTAGGTAGAAAGGTAGGTAGATAGGTAGGTAGATAGGTAGGTAGAGAGGTACGTAGATAGGTAGGTAGAGAGGTAGGTAGAGAGGTAGGTGGAGAGGTAGGTAGAAAGGTAGGTACAAAGGTAGGTAGAGAGGTAGGTGGAGAGGTAGGTAGAAAGGTAGGTAGAAAGGTAGGTAGATAGGTAGGTAGAGAGGTAGGTAGATAGGTAGGTAGAGAGGTAGGTGAAGGTGTAGGTAGAGAGGTAGGAAGAGAGGTAGGTAGAGAGGTAGGTAGAAAGACAGTATAGAGGTGGGTGGAGAGCTGGGGAGGGAGGAAGAGAGGTAGGTAGATAGGTAGGTAGAGAGGTAGGTAGAGAGGTAGGTAGAGAGGTAGGTAGAGAGGTAGGTAGAAAGACAGTATATAGTGGGTGGAGAGCTGGAGAGGGATGAAGAGAGGTAGGTAGAAAGACAATATAGATGTGGGTGGAGAGCTGGAGAGGGAGGAAGAGAGGTTGGTAGAGAGGTAGGTAGAAAGGTAGGTAGAGAGGTAGGTAGAGAGGTAGGTAGAGAGGTAGGTAGAGAGGTAGGTAGAGAGGTAGGTAGAGAGGTAGGTAGAGAGGTAGGTAGAAAGACAGTACAGAGGTGGGTGGAGAGCTCGAGAGGGAGGAAGAGAGGTAGGTAGATAGGTAGGTAGAGAGGTAGGTAGAGAGGTAGGTAGAAAGACAGTATAGAGGTGGGTGGAGAGCTGGGGAGGGAGGAAGAGAGGTAGGTAGGTAGGTAGGTAGAGAGGTAGGTAGAGAGGTAGGTAGATAGGTAGGTAGAAAGACAGTATATAGTGGGTGGAGAGCTGAAGAGGGAGGAAGAGAGGTAGGTAGAAAGACAATATAGATGTGGGTGGAGAGCTGGAGAGGGAGGAAGAGAGGTTGGTAGAGAGGTAGGTAGAAAGGTAGGTAGAGAGGTAGGTAGAGAGGTAGGTAGAGAGGTAGGTAGAGAGGTAGGTAGAAAGACAGTATAGAGGTGGGTGGAGAGCTGGAGAGGGAGGAAGAGAGGTAGGTAGAGAGGTAGGTAGAGAGGTAGGTAGGAAAACAGTATAGAGGTGGGTGGAGAGCTGAAGAGGGAGGAAGAGAGGTAGGTAGAGAGGTAGGTAGAGAGGGATGAAGAGAGGTAGGTAGAGAGGTAGGTAGAAAGACAGTATAGAGGTGGGTGGAGAGCTTGAGAGGGAGGAAGAGAGGTAGGTAGAGAGGTAGGTAGAGAGGGATGAAGAGAGGTAGGTAGAGAGGTAGGTAGAAATACAGTATAGAGGTGGGTGGAGAGCTTCAGAGGGAGGAAGAGAGGTAGGTAGAGAGGGATGAAGAGTGGTAGGTAGAGAGGTAGGTGGAAAGGTAGGTAGAAAGACAGTATAGAGGTGGGTGGAGAGCTGGGGAGGGAGGAAGAGAGGTAGGTAGAGAGGGAGGAAGAGAGGTAGGTAGAGAGGGAGGAAGAGAGGTAGGTAGAAAGGTAGGTAGAAAGACAGTATAGAGGTGGTGGAGAGCTGGTGAGGAATGAAGAGAGGTAGGTAGAGAGGTAGGTAGAAAGACAGTATAGAGGTGGGTGGAGAGCTGGAGAGGTAGGAAGAGAGGTAGGTAGAGAGGTAGGTAGAAAGACAATATAGAGGTGGCTTTAGAGCTGGAGAGGGAGGAAGAGAGGTAGGTAGAGAGGTAGATAGGTAGGTAGAGAGGTAGGTAGAGAGGTAGGTAGAAAGACAGTATAGAGGTGGGTGGAGAGCTGGAGAGGTAGGTAGAGAGGTAGAGAGGTAGGTAGAGAGGTAGGTAGAGAGGTAGGTAGAGAGGTAGGTAGAAAGACAGTTTAGAGGTGGGTGGAGAGCTGGAGAGGTAGGTAGAGAGGTAGAGAGGTAGGTAGAGAGGTAGGTAGAGAGGTAGGTAGAGAGGTAGGTAGAGAGGTAGGTAGAGAGGTAGGGGTAGAGAGGTAGGGGGTAGAGGGGTAGAGAGGTAGAGAGGGTAGGGGGTAGAGAGGTAGGGGGTAGAGAGGTAGGGGGTAGAGAGGTAGGGGGGTAGAGAGGTAGGGGGTAGAGAGGTAGGGGGTAGAGAGGTAGGGGGGTAGAGAGGTAGGGGGTAGAGAGGTAGGGGGTAGAGAGGTAGGGGGGTAGAGAGGTAGGGGGGTAGAGAGGTAGGGGGTAGAGAGGTAGGGGGGTAGAGAGGTAGGTAGAGAGGTAGGTAGAGAGGTAGGTAGAGAGGTAGGTAGAGAGGTAGGTAGAGAGGTAGGTAGAGAGGTAGGTAGAGAGGTAGGTAGAGAGGTAGAGAGGTAGGTAGAGAGGTAGGTAGAGAGGTAGGTAGAAAGACAGTAGAGGTGGGTGGGGAGCTGGAGAGGGAGGAAGAGAGGTAGGTAGAGAGGTAGGTAGATAGATAGGTAGAGAGGTAGGTAGAGAGGTAGGTAGAGAGGTAGGTAGATAGATAGGTAGAGAGGTAGGTAGAGAGGTAGGTAGAGAGGTAGGTAGAGAGGTAGGTAGATAGATAGGTAGAGAGGTAGGTAGAGAGGTAGGTAGAGAGGTAGGTAGAGAGGTAGGTAGATAGATAGGTAGAGAGGTAGGTAGAGAGGGAGGAAGAGAGGGAGGCAAAGCTTACCACTGCCAAAGACATCTTGTACGCGGCGTGTGAGAAAAAGCGGTGCCGACACGTGTCAGGCCAGGGAATGAGGGAGCAGCAAAAAGGAATGAATGACTGCTTCATTAGACAGCTACAGCCACGCACCACTGGTGGCAGACTGCAAATGAGAGAGAGGGCGACGGAACGGCAGACGAGTGGGTGGGAGGAAGGAGCGAGGAGGAGACGAGAATGTTCGCAAACCATGAGAAATTCGGTCAGGAATTATTCCCCGTGGTGCCACGCGCTTGGAAAGTTCTGTTTTGTGTCTGTCTCCCTGGATGTCTGTCTGTCATTCTGGGAGTCTAGACGTCGTCTTCCTCCTGCTCCTCCTCCTGCTCCTCCTGTTCTTCCTGCTCCTCCTGCTCCTGTTCCTGCTCCTGCTCCTCCTCCTGCTCCTCCTGCTCCTGCTCCTGCTCCTGCTCCTCCTCCTGCTCCTCCTGCTCCTGCTCCTGCTCCTGTTCCTGCTCCTCCTCCTGCTCCTCCTCCTGCTCCTCCTCCTCCTCCTCCTCCTTCTCCAGCTGCTGCTTTCCTTGCGACCCACTTTAAGAGGCTCCGATTGGCACATATCTAGGCAAGCAATCTACGAGAGAAAGATGGTGTTTTACATTGCTGTTCTAGTCGTTGCATCTCAAGACTTTCTGCATGTACACGCATGCGTGCCTGTGTGCTTACATGCGCCCGCGTGAGTGTATGAGTGTGTGTGTATGTTTGTGTGTGTGTGTGTGTATGTATGTGTGGATGTTTTTATGCGTGTGTGTATGTGTGTGTAGTGTGTGTAGGTGTGTGTATGTATGTGTATATGTAGGTGTGTGTGAATGTGTTTGTGTGTCTCTACGTGCTTGTTAGTGTATGTGCGTCTGCGCGCGAGTGCGCGCGCGCGTGTGTGTGAAATCCAAATAATCCAGCTCACTGTCAACACTCTTCCTCTGCCTCTCCTGCTGTTTGCTCAAAGACTGACCCTTTCCCGCGCGCCAATTCCTTTCATTGCAGTATCCGAGCCAGTTCTACGCAGTGGAGCCCTGAAGGTCACGCTAAAACAAACGTCATGGACTTGTGGCTTTTTTTTCTAGGACGAGAACTTGGAAACCTGCCTCAAGAGAAAGCAATGCATTTCACGCCGTATTCCTCTGCAAGCTGCATACCTGTTTCAGTCCATGCAAATGCAGTCTCCGGGGCAAAGCACTGGTGTTTAACGCAGCGGAAGCGTCGTAAAACACGCCCTGTTTCCACACGCAGTATTACGCACAGCTCCTCGTTGAGAGGTCATGGCCACCCGTTTGTGACCGTGGCTTGGCTGTCAACACTTTTGGGCGGAATAGTTACAGGGTGGATGGATGGATGGATGGATGGATGGATGGATGGATGGATGGATGGATGGATGGATGGATGGATGGATGGACGGATGGATGGATGGATGGATGGTTGGGTGGACTGATTGATAGGTGAGTAGGTAGACGGAAAGATGGATGGACAGATGGATGGATGAATGGATGGTAGGATGTATTGGCAGATGGATGGATGGATGGATGGATGGATTGATGGATGGATGGATGGATGGTGTTTTACTACCTAACAAACGTTGTAGGCTATGTAAAGCCATCAAGCACGAAAATCACCAGAACAGTTCAGAGTAAACGCAAATCAAGTCACTGTGTCCCTAGTTATTCGCCTCTTACGAATCGCGTAGGGAGACGCGGTGGGTCAATTTTTACCCCGAACCCACAGGGGGTCAATTCTTACCCCGAACCCACAGGGGGTCAATTCTTACCCCGAATCCACAGGGGGTCAATTCTTACCCCGAACCCACAGGGGGTCAATTCTTACCCCGAATCCACAGGGGGTCAATTCTTACCCCGAACCCACAGGGGGTCAATTCTTACCCCGAACCCACAGGGGGTCAATTCTTACCCCGAACCCACAGGGGGGTTAATTCTTACCCTGAACCCACAGGGGGTCAATTCTTACCCCGAACCCACAGGGGGGCAATTCTTACCCTGAACCCACAGGGGGTAGTTCCAGAGTGGAAAACATCTTGTAAATAAGTTCTTAGTGGTCATGACAACACATGACGCCAAAAAAACATTGTGAACTCGGAAAGCGTAAACATGAAATTGTTCAACTTTCTATCGCTGGCTCTGAAAAAGAAAACCTCCGCTAAATATAAAAAGGTAAAGGTGTGGTTTTATATAGCGACTTACACCCTTAGTCTGGGTCTCAAACCGCTTTACACTTTACCCCCTGATCACTGGGCATCTTGATCAAGCCTCACTGGTCCCTCACAACAAACATAGTGACAGACATTTAAGACGTACACAGTCAGGTACCAGCACCAACTCCGCTCCCTGGGGAGTATTCCAACCCGATGCTGGCGCTTGGCCGCATACAAGAGTTAATCGCTCTACGTTTTGCCAACATTGCCCTCACAGGTACCCGGTTTTACTCCTGGGTGGGGAGAAGCAATGCGAGTTAAGCATTTTGCTCAAGGACGCATCTTTGGGAACCGCGCAGCTTCGAACGCCGTACCCACTGGTCGCAAGTGACTGTAGGTCCAGCGCGCTAACCACTCGGCCACAGAGCCCCTAACAAAGAGAAGGATACCTATTCTCCATCGAAAATAAACATGAGTAAAATTCAAATATCGTTGTCGTTCAAATGTATCACACTGTTTTAAAAGTTAAAAAATGTTATTAAAAATGACCCACTCGTGAGTGAAAAGAATTGGTATTTCATTGTCGTATCTTTCCTCTACAGAGTGAGGGGAAGAAGGGTGT
>JAWQFJ010000333.1:62500-72500 GCA_034096865.1 Theodoxus fluviatilis | reverse complement strand
ACACAGACAGAATGACACACACAGACAGAATCACACGTACAAACAGAATCACACACACATACATAATTACACGTACAGACAGAATCACACACACAGACAGAATCACACGTACAGACAGAATCACACGAACAGACAGAATCACACGTACAGACAGAATCACACGTACAGACAGAATCACACTCACAGACAGAATCACACGTACAGACAGAATCACACGTACAGACAGAATCATACGTACAGAGAGAATCACACGTACAGACAGATTCACACACACAGACAGAATCACACGTACAGACAGATTCACACACACAGACAGAATCACACGTACAAACAGAATCACACACACATACATAATTACACGTACAGACAGAATCACACACACAGACAGAATCACACGTACAGACAGAATCACACGAACAGACAGAATCACACGTACAGACAGAATCACACGTACAGACAGAATCACACTCACAGACAGAATCACACGTACAGACAGAATCACACGTACAGACAGAATCATACGTACAGAGAGAATCACACGTACAGACAGAATCACACGTACAGACAGAATCACACGTACAGACAGAATCACACGTACAGACAGAATCACACGTACAGACAGAATCACACACACAGACAGAATCACACACACAGACAGATTCACACACACAGACAGAATCACACACACAGACAGAATCACACACACAGACAGAATCACACGTACAGACAGAATCACACGTACAGACAGAATCACACGTACAGACAGAATCACACGTACAGACAGAATCACACACACAGACAGAATCACACACACAGACAGAATCACACACACAGACAGAATCACACGTACAGACAGAATCACACGTACAGACAGAATCACACACACAGACAGAATCACACACACAGAGAGAATCACACACACAGACAGAATCACACACACAGAGAGAATCACACGTACAGACAGAATCACACTCACAGACAGAATCACACTCACAGACAGAATCACACGCACAGACAGAATCACACGTACAAACAGAATTACACGTACAGACAGAATCACACTCACAGACAGAATCACACGTACAGACAGAATCACACGTACAGACAGAATCACACTCACAGACAGAATCACACGTACAGACAGAATCACACTCACAGACAGAATCACACACACAGACAGAATCACACTCACAGACAGAATCACACACACAGACAGAATCACACTCACAGACAGAATCACACGTACAGACAGAATCATACGTACAGACAGAATCACACGTACAGACAGAATCACACGTACAGACAGAATCACACTCACAGACAGAATCACACACACAGACAGAATCACACGTACAGACAGAATCACACGTACAGACAGAATCACACGTACAGACAGAATCACACGTACAGACAGAATCATACGTACAGACAGAATCACACGTACAGACAGAATCACACGTACAGACAGAATCACACGTACAGACAGAATCACACGTACAAACAGAATCACACGTACAGACAGAATCACACGTACAGACAGAATCACACACACACAGACAGAATCACACGTACAGACAGAATCACACACACACAGACAGAATCAGACGTACAGACAGAATCACACGTACAGACAGAATCACACACACACAGACAGAATCAGACGTACAGACAGAATCACACGTACAGACAGAATCACACGTACAAACAGAATCACACACACAGACAGAAACACACGTACAGACAGAATCACACACACAGACAGAATCACACACACAGACAGAATCACACACACAGACAGAATCACACACACAGACAGAATCACACGTACAGACAGAATCACACACAGAGACAGAATCACACGTACAGACAGAATCACACGTACAGACAGAATCACACACACAGACAGAATCACACGTACAGACAGAATCACACACACAGACAGAATCACACGTACAGACAGAATCACACACAGAGACAGAATCACACGTACAGACAGAATCACACGTACAGACAGAATCACACAGACAGACAGAATCACACGTACAGACAGAATCACACACACAGACAGTATCACACACACAGACAGAATCACACGTACAGACAGAATCACACGTACAGACAGAATCACACGTACAGACAGAATCACACGTACAGACAGAATCACATGTACAGACAGAATCACACGTACAGACAGAATCACACGTACAGACAGAATCACACACACACACAGACAGAATCACACACACACACAGACAGACTCACACACACACACAGACAGACTCACACACACACACAGACAGAATCACATGTACAGACAGAATCACACGTACAGACAGAATCACACACACAGACAGAATCACACACACAGACAGAATCACACACACAGACAGAATCACACGTACAGACAGAATCACACGTACAGACAGAATCACACGTACAGACAGAATCACACGTACAGACAGAATCACACGTACAGACAGAATCACACGTACAGACAGAATCACACACACAGACAGAATCACACGTACAGACAGAATCACACGTACAGACAGAATTACACATACAGACAGAATCACACGTACAGACAGAATCACACGTACAAACAGAATCACACGTACAAACAGAATCACACGTACAGACAGACTCACACACACACACAGACAGAATCACACACACACACAGACAGACTCACACACACACACAGACAGACTCACACACACACACAGACAGAATCACACGTACAGACAGAATCACACGTACAGACAGAATCACACGTACAGACAGAATCACACACACAGACAAAATCACACGTACAGACAGAATCACACGTACAAACAGAATCACACGTACAGACAAAATCACACGTACAGACAGAATCACACGTACAATTAGAATCACACACACAGACAGAATCACGCGTACAGACAGAATCACACATACAGACAGAATCACACACACAGACAGAATCACGCGTACAGACAGAATCACACACACAGACAGAATCACACGTACAGACAGAATCACACGTACACACAGAATCACACGTACAGACAGAATCACACACACAGACAGAATCACACGTATAGACAGAATCACACGTACAGACAGAATCACACACACAGACAGATTCACACATACAGACAGAATCACACGTACAGACAGAATCACACGTACAGACAGAATCACACATACAGACAGAATCACACGTACAGACAGAATCACACACACAGACAGAATCACACGTACAGACAGAATCACACACACAGACAGAATCACACTCACAGACAGAATCACACACACAGACAGAATCACACGTACAGACAGAATCACACGTACAGACAGAATCACACGTACAGACATAATCACACGTACAGACAGAATCACACGTACAGACAGAATCACACGTACAGACAGAATCACACGTACAGACAGAATCACACATACAGACAAATTCACACACACAGACAGAAATACACACACAGACAGAATCACACGTACAGACAGAATCACACACACAGACAGAATCACACATACAGACAGAATCACACACACAGACATAATCACACGTACAGACAGAATCACACGTACAGACAGAATCACACGTACAGACAGAATCACACGTACAGACAGAATCACACATACAGACAAATTCACACACACAGACAGAAATACACACACAGACAGAATCACACGTACAGACAGAATCACACGTACAAAGGAATCACACACACAGACAGAATTACACATACAAGCAGAATCACACGTACAGACAGAATCACACGTACAGACAGAATCACACGTACAGACAGAATCACACGTACAGACAGAATCACACGTACAGACAGAATCACACACACAGACAGAATCACACGTACAGACAGAATCACACGTACAGACAGAATCACACATACACACAGAATCACACGTACACACAGAATCACACGTACAGACAGAATCACACACACAGACAGAATCACACACACAGACAGAATCACACGTACAGACAGAATCACACGTACAGACTGAATCACACGTACAGACAGAATCACACGTAC
Organism: Theodoxus fluviatilis; assembly: GCA_034096865.1. Taxonomy (NCBI): domain Eukaryota; kingdom Metazoa; phylum Mollusca; class Gastropoda; order Cycloneritida; family Neritidae; genus Theodoxus; species Theodoxus fluviatilis. The sequence continues at coordinate 68,445 of JAWQFJ010000333.1, read as the reverse complement.
AGACAGAATCACACGTACAGACAGAATCACACGTACAGACAGAATCACACGTACAGACAGAATCACACGTACAGACAGAATCACACGTACAGACAGAATCACACACACAGACAGAATCACACGTACAGACAGAATCACACGTACAGACAGAATCACACGTACAGACAGATTCACACACACAGACAGAATGACACACACAGACAGAATCACACACACAGACAGAATCACACGTACAGACAGAATCACACACACAGACAGAATCACACACACAGACAGAATCATACGTACAGACAGAATCACACACACAGACAGAATCCCACGTACAGACAGAATCACACACACAGACAGAATCCCACGTACAGACAGATTCACACACACAGACAGAATGACACACACAGACAGAATCACACACACAGACAGAATCACACGTACAGACAGAATCACACGTACAGACAGAATCACACGTACAGACAGAATGACACACACAGACAGAATCACACACACAGACAGAATCACACACACAGACAGAATCACACGTACAGACAGAATCACACACACAGACAGAATCACACGCACAGACAGATTCACACATACAGACAGAATCACACGTACAGACAGAATCACACACACAGACAGAGGGCTCTAGCAGCCGCGCGTTGCATGAGAAGAGCGCCCCGGGGCGGTTTGACCTACTTCCCATGACCTACTTCCCATGACCTACTTCCCATGACCGACTTCCCATGACCTCTCATGCAGATGCGACATAACGCACCGACGCCCTCGCCTGACACAGCGCGGGACATGTATGGCATTGCCGAGATATTTAAATTCTGCCAGATTTCTCCCGTTCCAGGGACAGAACCACGGTACAGCGCCTTGTCCACCTTCAAACCCTAGAGCATGCTAGCCTATCTGCGCATGTCAGAAGAGGGGGTTTCAACAAGGGAATAAAGGAGCTGAGATGCTGACCATGCACTCATGCAAGATACAAGTGGAGAGCACTGAGGGGTGGGGAGTGGAGGGGGGTGGGGAGTGGAGGGGGGTGGGGAGTGGAGGGGGGTGGGGAGTGGAGGGGGGTGGGGAGTGGAGGGGGGTGGGGGTGGAGGTTATGGTGCTGCCAGGAACTGGTAATCTTCATATTTCAAACAAGATGGTGGGGGAAATTACTGCAATTGCCAGTACAGACTCATGGATTCCTCTGTTTGGAGGAAAAACCTTATAGCGTCATGGATTCCTGTGCATGGAGGGGAAACCATATAGCCTCATGGATTCCTTTGCATGGAGGGGAAACCTTACGGACCAATAAAGGTCATAGATCTCGAATATGTCTTGTACCAGTCTGCCCTTTCCCTTTCTTCTCATCCTCACCTCACATCCACAGGTCACGCATCCATCGCCTGCACGCAGGAAACGGAATCTACCATCGCGGCCATGCGCAATAGCGCCGGGAATACACCATCTCGCCATGCTTGGACGGACAGCTGGGAGAGTTTTGTCTGTGCTGAGTCGACGCCGACCATTTCCGCCGCTTCATTTCACCCCGACAGTCCACACACTAGGTAGGGCCCCCGCACCCATCCCGCATATTCCCACTCTCTCTCGCGAGATGTTTTCGGAGGCGTCGCGCGCTCGGGAGCCTTTCCCCAGTTTTCAAAATACGCGGCTCGGGTTTCGGAAACCAATCGAAAAGCCAGCTTGCCGAGGTCTCTCACCTGCCTGTGGGAGACATTAGGAACACAATAGCCCGCCCCCAGACAGCCAGGAACACGAGAGTTCTTCCTCCTCTCGGCCCTTTTTTGGCACAACGCGGCTCTCTGACTTGTAGGTGACTGGCCTGGAGCGCGTGGATGAGCCCACCTAGTTGGCACGCAATAGGCTGGTGTCAACATGCGTCAAACATTTGACCACCTTGACATCTTGTTTCATCGTGTTGACTTATGTTCACACCGGCCTATTCCTCGCAAGGTATCGCAAGGTTTAGCCTACCTAGTTGGCACGCAATAGGCAGGTGTCAACATGCGTGAAACATTTGACCACCTTGACATCTTGTTTTATCGTATTGACTTATGTTCACACCGGCCTATTCCTCGCAAGGTATTGCAAGGTTTAGCCTACCTAGTTGGCACGCAATAGGCAGGTGTCAACATGCGTCAAACATTTGACCACCTTGACATCTTGTTTCATCGTGTTGACTTATGTTCACACCGGCCTATTCCTCGCAAGGTATCGCAAGGTTCCTAGCGTAAGCAACGCGCCCCAGCATCCACCTCCGTGGTGTCGGCCCAGATTTTGCCCAAGGCATGCTGACTTTAAAAAAAAGTGAGCATGCTATTCTCGTTTTCGAAGTCGCATTCTCACATTGGTAAAACCTCCAACTGGCGCAGCGAAAGATCCTGGACAATTGCTATTTCTTTTCTTTTTTGTTTGCAAAACATGAACGAAGTCAGTGCATGATTTGTATTTGGATGTAGACATTTCTATGTATTTTTTAGTTAGACGTTTGGATATCCCTTTTAAAAAAGGCCCTCCCTTATTTTACAGATAGATGGGCGAAATTTGGGAAAGGGATTTACCCATTGATTATATATTACACTGACTTTGAGTGGTGGTGGTTTTTACATCTCGATTTTCTCGATGCAAACTCTCCATCGCCACAAAGAAATGCTGCTGCTTGTGTTGTCTTCAGAGCGTTTTGTTTTGTTTTGTTTTGTTTTGTTTTGTTTTGTTTTGTTTTGTTTTGTTTTGTTTTGTTTTGTTTTGTTTTGTTTGATTGTTTGTTTGTTTGTTTGTGTCGGGTCGAGTCGTGTCGGATCGGGTCGGGTCGGGTCGGGTTGGGTTGGGTTGGGTTTTGTTGGTTGCTTGTTTGAGGCTTGGGCTGAACTCTAGGTCTCCATGAAATGTTTTTATTTGTTTCTTTGTTTGTTTAGGGGTTTTCTATGCCAATTTTTCGTTCAGCTTGGTCTGGACCCTGAGTCTCTATCAGAAAGCTGGATCACGGTCAGACTGTCGATGGTGACTGGACTCTCATTCCTGTGAATCTCGCACAAAAGTGAAGTGTTGATGACCTGCCCCAGTTTCCACGGCCACCCTCGGCCGATCTACAGGAACAGACCTCAAAAACCAGCTGTTGCGTGGGTGGGAGAGGGAAGGAGTGGCGTAGGAACTGAGGATGGAGTTCCACTCTACTCTAATAAAATGTGGTCTGAAGTATTCATATTTCAAACTTAGCAGCAGGCTATCCCTTTTTATATCTCTATTCTTCCTCTCTATGTCTTTCTTCTACATCTGACTTGTTCCCTTTCTTTCACACCGAATAAGTTTCAACATGTCTTAGGACTGTGGTTAATGCTGATTCAGTACTTCGGGGGACACAAAGAGTGGTAGAGGGATATATGGCGACGCAGAGCCTGGCGTTAAACTTAAGTCCCGTGCCCAAATAGGTTGGGGCTTGTCCTTGGATTAGTGGAGTGGATTGAAGACTGCCACAAGCCGAGAATGACCTCAGCAGCACTCTCGGCCTTCGTAGCCGGAGGCTCTCGTTCTGGCTTCACGTCGTATCTCGCCTGGTTTTAATTCTGCTGACAGCCGATCTTGATCGGATTTGCCCAGGTATTACTGTAGCCTTTGAAACTTTTGAACTGCAACGGAATGAAAAACAGAATAAACCCAGCATCATCTGCGGGGATTTCTACACCAGCTGCAAGGGTCAGAGCACGCGGAGCATACTACATCCACGTTAGGCTTTCAATGACAGACCCTCGTTTCTTCACAACATATTTTTACTCCCATCGATTTTACCAATGATTCATTTGTTAAATAGTAGTAAAGCAACAACTTACTATTTTCCTGTCATTCAAGGGAATCTAGTAAACTCGTCGGTTAAAGTGCACTCAGTCATATTTCTAAGTCAAGCAAGTGCCATGAAATGCAAAAACTTCACACAAGATGCAAGAATACACTTAGGAAGAAAAGTATTCCATCAGCGCAAGGTCGAAGTCCGAAGTTGATGCGCCATACAATTAAGTAGTACACACGGAACTACAACCATCATGGCTGCCTTTTCAAGATACAAGGCTGTAAATCACAAGACCTCTTGGACGCACATGATACGACAGAAAGCACGGACAGGAGTGGATCAAGAGGCGATAGAAAAAGAAAGAGGAAGACGGAAGTTGGCTGACAGTGGGACTACTGTAAACAATGCTCAGTGTACACCATACGTACGAATCACACTACATTTACATTTAACAATACATAGTTTACACCATACATACGAATCCCACTACATTTGCATCTAACAATGCATAGTGTACACCATACGTACGACTCACATTACACTTGCATCTAACAATGTACAGTGTACACCATACGTACGAATCACACTACATTTACATTTAACAATGCATAGTTTACACCATGCATACGACTCACATTACACTTGCATCTAACAATGTACAGTGTACACCATACGTACGACTCACATTACACTTGCATCTAACAATGTACAGTGTACACCATACGTACGAATCACATTGCACTTGCACCTAACTATGTACAGTGTACACCATACGTACGAATCACATTACACTTGCATCTAACAATGTACAGTGTACACCATACGTACGAATCACATTACACTTGCATCTAACAATGTACAGTGTACACCATACGTACGAATCACACTGCACTTGCATCTAACAAGGCATCGTGTACACCGTACACACGAATCACATTACACTTACATCTAACAATACACAGTGTACACCATACGTACGAATCACATTTCATTTGCATCTAACACTGCACGGCGAGCACCCTATGAATCCCATTACATCTGCACTTTGTCAAAGATGCCACCAGTTCTTCAGAACCAGCTTGCTTGGCTGTACAACAGCAAGCTTATCTACACCATTTGCACTGCGAACATGATAGTTTGCGAAGACAGTTCTCCGGGACGCGAGGCATTTTGGACCCTTTCACAGTTCCATCAAAGACAACGTCAGACCAACGTCTGATCCGTAGGCACGTACAGAGGCATGTCTTGTAGAGCGCTGACCATGGTGGCTGACCAAAGGCATGGACGAGAGCATGCATCACAAAGACACCGCCAGTCACAGCGGCGTGCTCTCTGCCTCCCTCCTTTCGTCACGCCCTCGCAAATGGCCCCACGCCAGTCGCACCCCAAACCCGTTCCATGTGTACAGGGGCCAGCAACGTCTTCCCAGATGCTGTGAAAGTGTGCACAGTCCCTCTCTATGGTCTCGGCCCTTCATCATCAGTGGGAGTTTAGTGAGAGAGAGAGAGAGAGAGAGAGAGAGAGAGAGAGAGAGAGAGAGAGAGAGAGAGAGAGAGAGAGAGAGAGAAGGGGGGGAGGGACAGAGAGAGAGAGAGAGAGAGAGAGAGAGAGAGAGAGACAGAGAGAGAAAGGAAGGGGGGGATAAAAAGGCATAAGAGAGACAGACATAGACAAAGAGATAGAGATAAACAGAGAGAGAGAGAACGAACGAACGAACGAACTTATTTTACAAGGGTAGTGAATTATGCAGTAGTGCCTTTCTTACATTCAGACCTTGAGGCAAAATATTCAAATGTGGTAAGAGAGAGAGAGAGAGAGAGAGAGAGAGAGAGAGAGAGAGAGAGGAGCTGTGGGAAGGGGGAGGAAGGGAAGAGAGTATGAGAGTAAGAAGGGGGAGGGGGGGAGAGGGGGGGAGAGGAGGGGGGAGAGAGGGAGGAGAGAGGGGGGAGAGGGGGGGGGGGGGAGGGGGAAGAGGGAGGGAGGAGGGGAGAGAGAGAGAGAGAGAGAGAGAGAGAGAGAGAGAGAGAGAGAGCGAGAGAAAGAGAGAGAGAGAGAGAGGAGAGAGAGAGAGAGAGAGAGAGAGCGAGAGAGAGAGTGTGCCAGTCTATTTATTGCAAAAATTATAGATGTACAATTTCTTAAGCGTACT
>JAWQFJ010000333.1:15000-57500 GCA_034096865.1 Theodoxus fluviatilis | reverse complement strand
AGTAATTTCAGTACTCGCACAAACACAAATGCTTCAATAATGTTCTGTCGGAGCATTTATTTATTAGAATGTCCGTCAATGTTAATCGTGAAATACCAAGAAGAGGGTTTGCAGAAGACCCGCCATATTCGAACTGACATCTCGAGCTACAAGGCTTCCGAGAGAACGGTTCAACTAGGATGCTTCCGATAAGCCTCCATCCTCAAACACTCTTACATTCCTATCAACAGTCCCATCCCTGTCCTCCCCCTCCCCCTCCCAGAGTTATCTGACAAAACCCTAAGAACTTTGCACGTAGTCAACGTGGCTCTCAGCGATGTTAAACAGATCTGATACGCGACTACAAATGCCACATGGTCTCATGATGTTACCAAGATGACTGCAGCAAGAATGTGAACAAACAGACTGGAACACTGTACTCAATAAGGTCACATGCAAATTAGAGCTGGATGTAAGTCATGTGCGTCATGGGGCTGGGGTCAGGGGTAAAGTCCTCGGGAAGGCGTTCCTTCAGCACGTCATCTCGAAGTAGGTGACGGGGCCCGGAATTCCTGCTTCCACCGGGGCCCCGGGGTGTCGGGGTACCAGCAGGCTGCAGTGCGGGGGATCGCCGACCACAGGGCGGAAGAAGAAGCCCAGACACTGGCCGTGGCGGAGACACAGGGAGGCGCAGAGTACGGGGCTGGCGTTGCCCACACTGAGGGAGGCGTGGGTTGTCAGGGGGGGTAACTGGGGCAGGACCACGGGGCTGGACTGGCAGTGGGCACAGGGGCCTGCAGTAGACCAGAAAGCAGTGCAGGAGCATGAATGTTCAAGTTCATATTGAAGACACCCACAAACACACAAGCACGGCATGACAAAGTTCTCTCTTCATGTCGACCCAGACGCCTGTGACGCCGAGGATTGCACCCGAACTCGGTTGCTCAGCGCCTGTGGCAACGAGGACAGACTATGGCTAATTACGTATAAAACGGCAAAGCTGTACACCATTTTCGCAGGCGTTCTTCGTTGTCAAGAGCGACCAACCTTTGATTTTGAAACGTTTCACAGTCTCATATTAGTGTTTGCTATTGTTACATAGCCGTCCCCTTGATTTTCTTAATTTAGGGGTATGATCTAAATTTTCTTCCTGGAATTGGAACGGGGAACGGCTCATGAACCTTGATAATTCACTTGGCTCAACATTTTTTACATGCCTCATGCCATGCACAAATCACTAGCAACCAAAGGTTACCATGAACAGACTTATTCCTTTAATTTAGGTATTCAAGATAAACAAAGTAACTGTACCAATACTAATGGCTAATATCCATGCCAGTTTCCAAGGATAAAACACAATGAATTAATTGATTCATATAATTATATGGTTGCAACCACAAAATAAAGATTTCAAGTTTCACTTCTTGTTAATGTTCACCACTAGGGAGAGGGGTTAATTCTGAAAAGTTCAGTTCCTTTTTCCAAAGTTCACTTCATATACGCAGGGTACTGATGACAGAGAGAGGACAGGTGTCAGTCTACTCATTCGACTTGTTGATGATGGCTGACTTGTTGATGAGGGCACAGTGGGAGATTCCCCACATTGAAACTTGGGAAACATCAAATTGGTGGGAAGGGTCGCTTCGCCTCTGGTGACCGGGAGTGGCATAGGTCTGGCTTGTCTGAGATCCAGAGCCGAACTGGTTGACCGGTCCGTCCCTCCCTCGCTATATCCAAACGCTATATCCAAACTCCGCAGTCCCTCGGTATCACAGCCTGTCAGCAGCCGTCCATTGAAGCCCTGGGAATCTCTCAGAGCAGGAGTTTCCGATGGGTATCTTGTTACACTGGCCCCTTCCCTGTCCTCTCCTTCGTCCAATTAGTCTCCCTCTCCTATTGTTTTGATTATCAAGTCCTTCTCTCTGTCTCTCTTCATTTCATTAATTTCGGCTGACCACCTGCAGTCCACCCCCGATGGGGGTCAACTCTCCACACTAGCAGGCACCACCCACGTAGGGTTCTAACTTCTGTAACAGCTCTCCAGTACAATCGGTCGGTGACCGGTTCTTCTCATTTAGCTGTCAGGGTCACACACACACACACACACACACACACACACACACACACACACACACACACACACACACACACACACACACACAAGCCTTCAAGGATGTTACAAGGCAGTCTTTGTAGCGCTCCAAGGGTCCTCCAGCACATTCAAACACATGCACATGGAGACAGGGTTACCTGGTCCCAAATTTTAACGTCACAGCCGCATCAGAACATTTCCATTAACAGTACATGAACAAGGTGTTTAAAAAGTTTTGGGCTACACGACGCCCATACGTAATTAGACGAGCATCAGTTGTTACTGATTTGCACAAAGTGTGCAAGTCGCATTTAGTCTTGTCCCGCACACTTGCGTAGAGATAGCGCTGTGGTCTGTATAACCGTTCTAACTAATCGGGTGTACAGGTACATTCAGTATTTCCCATGGCAACGTTGCAGTAAATTGTATTCATTAACTGAGAGTAGTATCTGAGTAAATCTATGAGGCCACATAACAAGTAAGTGCTTTTGAGTCCTCTTACAACTTATACAAATCTCAAAGTATTCACAAACGAACAAGTGATTGATTTGATATGTACAATGAAATTGAGTGGATTGATAGAATTAAATGGATTGATATGATTGATTGGATTGATATGATTGATTAGATTATAGGAATGATTGGATTGATTGAACCGTTTGTTATGATTGAGTGGATTGATATGAATGATGTGAGTAATATGATTTATGTGAGTGAGTGAGTGGAAGTGAGTGGAAGTGGAGTGTGAGTCGAGTAGAGTGTGAGTCGAGTGGAGTGTGAGTCGAGTGGAGTGTGAGTCGAGATCGAGTGGAAGTCGAGTGGAGTGGGAGTCGAGTGGAGTGGGAGTCGAGTGGAGTGGGAGTCGAGGTCGAGTGGAGTGGGAGTCGAGTGGAGTGGGAGTCGAGTGGAGTGGGAGTCGAGGTCGCATGGAGTGAGAGCCGAGGTCGAGTGGAGTGGGAGTCGAGGTTGAGTGCAGTGAGAGTAGAGTCGAGTGGGAGTCGAGTGGAGTGGGAGTCGAGGTCGAGTGGAGTGAGAGTCGAGTCGAGTGGGAGTCGAGTGGAATGGGAGCCGAGGTCGAGAGGAGTGAGAGTCAAATAGAGTGGGAGTCGAGGTCGCATGGAGTGAGAGCCGAGGTCGAGTGGAGTGAGAGTCGAGTGGAGTGGGAGTCGAGTGGAGTGGGAGCCGAGGTCGAGTGGAGTGAGAGTCAAATGGAGTGGGAGTCGAGGTCGCATGGAGTGAGAGCCGAGGTCGAGTGGAGTGAGAGTCGAGTGGAGTGGGAGTCGAGTGGAGTGAGAGTCGAGTGGAGTGGGAGTCGAGTGGAGTGGGAGTCGAGTGGAGTGGGAGTCGAGTGGAGTGGGAGTCGAGTGGAGTGGGAGTCGAGTGGAGTGGGAGTCGAGTGGAGTGGGAGTCGAGTGGAGTGGGAGTCGAGTGGAGTGGGAGTCGAGTGGAGTGAGAGTCGAGTGGAGTGGGAGTCGAGTGGAGTGGGAGTCGAGTGGAGTGGCATCTTTTCGATGAAGTAAACGAAAACTCCTCACACTGGTAGAGTGCGTGGAGTTTTAAAGCCTTCATCCTCTAACAGCAGGGAAGCCTCAACACTTTATCAAACGACAGTGACGACGCATTGTGCACCGTGGCGTTATATGCAGCGTTACCTCCAGTGTTACTATGTTACATAACAGTGTTACCCGCATGACAGGCGGTGTTACCTGCACTGGTGAGGGGCTCCCCGAGCACCTGCACTTCACACAGCGTCAAAAAAGACTGGTTCCCGGGCATGAAGACCTGCACCCAGCGTGCAGCATGTGTAGGGTCAAAGGTGAAGGTCGTGGGACCACCAGGAAGGGCGACGTCCTGGTAAACGGAGGTTACCATGGTAACGTGGCCGCAGATCTGGGGGTTCTTCTGGTGGAGCTGCAGGTGGAACTTCGCAAGTCTTTCACCTGTGCAAAAGACAGTATATCAGTGCACTGTAAGACAGCCTTTCAAGACCATGACTGCGGAGTAGAAGCAAGATCTGTGACGGTGAATCAAGACCATTGAAAGGGCGAAATGCGAAGCACTTGGCTGCGTGTGATTTTCACAGGGGCGATAATACTCATATTAAACAGAGCTGCTCTGAAAACTTGGTTGACAGCTTACTTAATTTTCTTTTTGCTCGCCTGTTTCAGAGCATCACAGACAAGCAAGATCGACCACAGTGAATGCTGGTCTATTTAAAACTGTTTTATTCTCTCTTTTTTTCTTTACTAAGTACTCATCATTGGAGCATATGCACGCAACTGGGTAAAAACAATGCACATTACACAGATCTATCGCAAGCAACTGCACCGTCGACATTTTCGATAGGCTCCGCCCCTTGAGTCACCTAACCATGGCCACTCATCCAATGGTCTGAAACAGTAGAGCATGGAGTTTATTCCACCCTCACGTTTCGTAGACGCGTTGCGGATTTTTCCATGAAATTCTTCGGCATTTGTAAATATACTGGATCCATTCACAAATCAGTTCTATAACTGTCAACAATGGAGTCAGTTAAGATCCATTTTATGTGGCGGCTCTTAGGCAGTTTGGGGAGCACACAGTATGACGGAGCTGTGGCAAGCGTGACGGGAACTCACTGTTGCCTTCTGCCCGGTTGTAGAGGACGACGCTGAAGACGCGGACTTCTCGCTGGAGGTCCACCATCCACCACGCAGGACCTGCAGGATCGTCCTGGGTGTGAGAGCAGCTGAGGCCAACCTCAAGGTTGGTGTTGGTGTTGCCATCCACCGCCTTTTCGGCACCAGTGGTATCCCAATAACTCGAGCTCTGCCATGCCGGCCTCCCCACGGCCAAGTTGTCCCCCACACCTGCAAGACACTCCTTCAGGCTAGGACCACAACAACCATTACTTGGACAAAAACCTGGCAATAATTATATACTTCGAGAGTCGTTCGTCTGCTACTGTTGATGTTATTGGATCTAACCAAGCAACTTATTGCAAGCAAATGTGTGTATTCTATACATTTAAAGTGTCCTTCGAGACCTCAAATGTGCGTTTCATGCATGTATAACAATTGAGCCTGTGCGTCAGTTTGATTTAAAAAAAATACCACATAGAGAGAGACATCGACAAATGTTTATTCGATTAGGACAGTGATCTGTTTCAATACATGAAACAACAAACACTATGTATGCAAACATATCAAGACTACAAGTCTCGCAAACGAACGAGCTCTTTAGATTGAACAAAGTCAACCAGCGGTGCTTCGCGCCAGCAATCAGGAGCAGTCTCGAACAGCAAGCACAGAACCAGTCTGCGTGTTTTACCTTCTAGACGATCCGAGAAACCTTCTAATCCGAGAGTTGTCTGCTGACCTTCAGTTGTCTCGGCTGCGAGATTAGATTCTCTCCCCTTCCGTTGTGTGTGTACTCCTCCTTGCAAACCGAGAGGGAAGTTCGTCTGGCGCAGCATAGATTGCATCGGTCACATCTCCGAGTGGCGGTGGTGGTAGATGGCGCTGACAACGGCTTCGCAGAGAAGGTGGAAACACAGTCATCCAGAGATCTGCACAGGGTATGCAGATTCTGGTGTCCATCTTCTTCCAGATTTTGTCTAAGTTTCTCAAAACCCTTTCGCAGCACTTCTGGTATACCTTCTTCGCTCGCATCGTCTCCAGGTCCAGTCTCCACTTCTGCCGTCTGAGAGTCAACAACAGCTGCAGTAGCACAATACTCACTCTCTGACACGGCAGCTACACGCACAGCTGAGACACTTGGTGGGGAAGAACGTGCTTCCTCATCTGCACGTGCAGGTTGAGCTTCACGGCGCATTTTTTCCGACACTACAGGTTTCTTCTCGGTTTGTACCTCACTAATTTCAGCATGGATACGAAAATCAACAATACGTCGGCACATTTGATCTCGAGCGAGTAGAGTTAAGCTCTGTTTGCTGATAATTGATTCAGCGCTGATGGTCTCGTCGACGTTGGCATGGTGGCTTGCTCAGTGCTCTGAGCTGGTGTTTGTAAATGCAGGCCGTCCTCCAGTTTGAAACGTGGAGAGAAAGAGAGTGAGAGAGAAAAGAGAGTGAGAGAGAGAGACAGAGCGAGAGAGAGAGAGAGAGAACTGAACTGAACTGAACTGAATGTTTATTCATAGGCCGACAGCCCGTTGAACTACATACATGTATATAACAATAATTCATCAGTGTGGGAAAAAATCCACATGTTTGGATATTCAAAAAAACACAACCATGATGATCTGCGTTACAGTCAAAGCATATTCAAGTCAAGGTTCACATGTTTCTTTTTTCCTCTCTGAGTTTCAAGGCATAGAAGATGTACATGGATACACTCCTTGTTATTCGAATGTTAGTGCCTTTCAGTAACCAACGGCAGTCTCTCATTTTATTCACACGCACGTATTCTTTTATATATTTATCTCTTAATTCACTGTAAGTATTGCAGTGTAAGAGAAAATGATTTTCATCTTTAAACACGTTACAGAATGGGCAGGTTAGCTCGTTTGCTTCACTGTGATTATAGCGTTGGTTAATTCTTAATGAGTTCGTTCCAAGTCTGAATCTGATGTATGCGTCTCTAAATTTCTTAATGGTTAGAAAGGTAAAGTAATTTTCTTGGCCAAATACGTTTTTAAAGACAGAATATAGTGCAAATCTTTGACTATTGCGATTTCGTTCATCTCAAGATTGTCGAAAGCAGTCTTGTAATCTTTGTTTGAATTGTTTGAGAAATCTTGTCTCATTCCCAATCCCTCCATTCAGCCACACGTAGGTGAACCGTAACTTACATAAGGTGTTTTTTTACAATACTAGACCAATTTTTACCATCATGGACATGTGATTTTTGTAGCTTTACATAAGCTTGTCTATGTAATCTATGTTGTAACATTCTGGACAGTCTTAGTCAGTATTTTACCGCTCGGATAGTGCTATTGATAGCCAGTGGGTACCAGCCAAGTTCTCCGTACACAAAGTGGTTAGGAGTTTTAACGTCTAAACTCATGAACGTTTTACATGCGAAGAGATGTACTTTTTTGACTTTGTCATGATCCTCCAGGCCCCAGATTTCTGCACCATATAATAGGCAGGGCTGCACTTGTGCATCAAAAAGCCTAAAGAACGCATCAGTGTTTCTGTTGCGGAGGGCCCACATAGTTTTTATTAACTGGACAGCCCTTTGTTTGCCTTTAATGGCAGCTTCTTCTACTGTAGCAGCTGTGGAAAGTCGAGTAGAAAAGGTACTTAGTTTTTTCTGTATTGACTTTAAGACCAAGATATTCTGAAATTGTCGTCAGGGAGTTCAACTGATTTTGTAATCCACTGGGTGTGGACGATAGCAATGCTATATCGTCTGCGAATAGTAAAGCAAAGATCTCATCTGCGTCCGGTACCATTTGTATACCATGCTTCCCATGGGCTCGGATGTAATCTGCCACGGTGTTGATGTATAGGAGAAAAATGGACGTGCTCTCTTTTGCACCCTGTTTCACACCGACCTGACAAGGAAAAAAACCCCTCACTAATCTGATGGTTCCAACGGACGCAAGACTGAACATTTGAATACATGGGTTTCATCATTTTAGTGAATTTCGTAGACAATCCACTACTCTGTAGTATCCTCCAAAGTTGTCCGTGATTGACAGAGTCAAACACCTTCTTGTAGTCTGAACTCTGCATACCTCAATCAGTGCCATTCCAAAATTGTTAACTGTTGTGTCTTGTGACATTCTAGGAGACATAAAGTAATCACATATACACGTTACCTCTTCTGTTTCTTCGGTAAGCACATCCTCTTCATTATCGTGCACACTCCAATTTCCTACTCGTGCATTCAAGTCCCCACAAATCAGCAAAAGTGTTTCTGGATAATTACGTTCTAGTTCCAGTATTATATCTTCAAGTAAATATGTATTGCATGTTACGTTTTTAGCAGCATAGTAGGGCGATTCAGGTGGTGGGACATAAGCACAGATAACCATGACTGGCCTCCGCCGTTGTATGCGGAAAATCAGTACATTTTCATGCTGGCACCATATTTGAGTTACATTGGCAACTAGGTGTTTACGAATAAGAGCGGCAACTCCACCTGACCTCCTTCCTTGCATTGATAGTTTTTTGCCTGGAGAGTGGTAGATAACATAATCTTCAAAATGAATGGAGAAATCACAATTTTCCGCCGTAAATGTTTCCAAGAAACAGCAGATATCAAACATGGTCACGTACTCGAGGAACCCAGGTTCGTCTAGCCGTGCGCTCAAACCACTTATATTCCAGCAGAGAATGCGGAAGTGCTCCAGCATCAGTCTGAATGACCGAGCACAAGTCTCGCGACCATCTCCACATATCTAGATTCCGCATTGTCTGCAAAGCTCTCTGAAACTGTCGGGCGTCGATACATCAGGTGCTTGCGGCATCCCGTTGTTCCTGCTGTGTTGAGTTCGGGGGGTGTCGTAGTTTACCCTGCCAAACTGATGTTTGGGGAGCATCCACCGCAAATTCCAAGGGTTAATCGTCCGGATACACGCCGATTGGCCTAAATTCGTTTCGCCTAATCCATCAAATTTAGGCGTAACCGCCGCCACTGCACCTAGCGTCAATTTTGCTCGTTTCTCCTAATGATAATGGTCGTTTCGCCTAATGTTGGGTTTCGCCTAATGTTTCATTACTCTCGAATATCGCCCTTCGTTTTTTCTGCACGAATATCGCCTAATGCTTCATTACTGTCTAATATCAATTCTTGCCTTTTTTTTCCTTTCGAGGGGAAATCTGCTCATGTCCGATTTTATGAAAATTGTTTTATAAGAATTAAATGAACACTATTGCGTTGATGAGTATTCAACTCACTTCAGGTATGAAATAAAAGAAATCGTGGGGAGTTCAGCTCAGATGAGAAAATTTGCAGTAGAATTCAAATTCTGTTGTTTCATGTATTGTCAGAAATAGTTTACTGTGACAGCTGTGGCAGCTACATTTTCTTAAAGAAACCTTACAAAATGGCTGGTGTGGACAGAGGAAATCGGGAAAGCACAATTGAATTTCTGCCTACAAAACGCAATGGCAAAGGTTTACTTGTGGATAACTATAAGTTCAGATCGAATGGTTGATCTGGGGGTACGATGTATTGGAAATGTGTTGTCGTCGGCTGCCGGTCAACGTGTACGACTCGTCAACAAGAAACTTTGTTGAAAGTAAGCTCTCTCTCTCTCTCTTCCTCTGTCTCTGCCTCTCTCTCTCTCTCTCTCTCTCTCTCTCTCTCTCTCTCTCTCTCTTTCTCTCTCTCTCTCTCTGTTTCTCTCTCTGTTTCTCTCTCTCTCTCTCCCTCTCTCTCTCTGTTTCTCTCTCTGTTTCTCTCTCTCTCTCTCTCTCTCTCTCTCTCTCCCTCTCTCTCTCTCTCTTCCTCTGTCTCTGCCTCTCTCTCTCTCTCTCTCTCTCTGTTTCTCTCTCTGTTTCTCTCTCTCTCTCTGTTTCTCTCTCTATCTCTGTTTCTCTCTCTCTCTGTTTCTCTCTCTCTCTCTGTTTCTCTCTCTCTCTCTCTTTCTCTCTCTCTCTCTCTGTTTCTCTCTCTCTCTCTCTCTCTTTCTCTCTCTCTCTCTCTCTCTCTCTCTCTCTCTCTCTCTCTCTCTCTCTCTCTCTCTCTCTCTCTCTCTCTCTCTCTCTCTCTCTCTCTCCTCTTTCTCTGTCTCTCTCTCTCTCTATCTCTCGTCTCTCTCTCTCTCTCTCTCTCTCTCCCCCTTCTCTCCCTCTCTCTCTTCTCTCTCTCTTCTCTCTCTCTCTGTCTCTCTCTGTCTCTCTCTCTGTCTCTCTCTCTCTCTCTCTCTCTCTCTCTCTCTCTCTCTCTCTCTCTCTCTCAGGCACAAAAGAGTTTTAAGTAATTTGGTATTGTGATTTATATTTAAGAAGCCGACGGACCATACAGAGCATGGATGGATGGATGGATGGATGGAGTTTAAGGGCCTATCAGCCTTGTAGGCTATATAAGGCCACAACATTAAGAAACACCCATCTTTAACAAAGAATTAAAACTCTTCTCAACAGTGAGTTCTTATACAGTCCATCTAACCAGTGACATGAAATCAATTAAATCGAGTCTCACTGCCCACCAGCCAGCAAGGCTGCGAAGAGCCTTCAAACATGAAGACTCATAATGGGTGATAGGGGAAAATTTCACACCTCAATGTCCCTGTCATTTACAAAACACTAAAGAATAGGTGGATGGAGCCCAAGGGTTCATCAGCCGTGAAGGCCATACAAGGCCACAACATACTTTCCCTTATTAAAAAATGCAATTAAAGGAAGACCTCAGAGGAGGTACGTGGAGAAATATCGAAAACAATTAAGACATAGTACCACTCATAAACGAGAATAATACTCAGAATCTATCAAATATTTTATCACAGCTAAAGGGTCTTTAAAAAAGTCAGACAGACTGCTCGACCCACTCCGTAGATGAGCCAGTCGAGGGCACTCCACCAGAACGTGCCGCATGGTGAGCCTGCACTGGCAGGTGTGGCACTCCGGTGGAGGCTCCGACCGCAACAAATAGGAGTGGGTCAGAAGAGAATGGCCGATCCGGGAACGGCAGAGCACAACTTCCTCTCTTCTCGTCAGCGATGTGGGGGAGAGTCGCTCACCCCACACAGAAGATACGTCATGAAGTTTGTTATGTATCTTGCCGTCCCAGTCGGACTGACACAGATTTAAAATGTAGTTAGTAACTCGAGGTACCAGATCGCCCGCCGGGATCCTGCCCGGGGACAGAGCATGGACCACTAGTGCCAGGTGAAATCAAAGCCCTTCGACTCGTTCAAACGATGAAAAACGCGGTTACTAACGAAACGACGAAATCGATAAAAGGAACCTACAAGGAAACACTGGATTCTGCTCTTGCCACCGACCCTGAAGATGCAGACAAATTGGCTGCATGCGTACCAAGTTTTGAAAACTGCAGGAGTTCACTGAGACGGACTTTAAAGAGGAATGAACCTCCACTTCCGAAATCTCGGGCTGAGGTTCTTCTTCCTGAGGACTGCACACAGACACGTGATGGGCGTCCTTTCCTGCAGGCCAATGATGGCACCGACGACAAGATCCTACTTTTTGCCACCGACAATGCCATGAAACGGGCATGCGAATCTGACTGTGTCTTCATGGACGGGACATTCTACACATGTCCAAGGCTGTTTCATCAGTTGTTCACTATTCACGTCGCAGCCCATGGAAAAGTTTTCCCGATGATGTTTGCTTTTCTTCCCGATAAACGCCAAGCAACATACAGCCGACTGTTTCATATAATCAAAGCCAGAGCAGCAGCTCTTGGATTAAACTTTTCCCCAGCGAAAATCCAAACGGACTTTGAACAAGCGATTTTACGTGCCGCCCGAGAGGCATTTCCGGACAGCAGGATGGTGGGTTGCCTGTTTCACTTCGGCCAAGCCTTGTGGCGTAAGGTTCAGGCGTTGGGTGGTGCGATCTTATATAAGGAGAATGGAGAGATAAGAAGATACATTCGACGATTGGCTGCCCTCACTTTCGCTCCATTGGACAAATTCGATGAAGCTTGGTTAGATCTCCAAGCAACAGCCTACCCACATGACGCTTTTGTTGTAGCTTTCACGGACTATTTTGTCGAAACCTGGGCTGATGATATCACTGGACGGTTCCCACGTCAACTTTGGAATCACCATGACAGCATGTCGACCAACAGCATGAGGACAAACAACTCGGTGGAGTCCTGGCATCGCTCCCTGAAAGCAGTAGTTGGAGCATCACATCCGAACATTTTCAAAATTGTTCGAAAATTACAAACGGAAAATGCTGATGTTGAGAATGAACTGAGGATGCTGCGACTCGGTCACCAAACAAGGCCAGCCCCGAGGATAGCCATCCGCAGGCAGAATCTACGTCTGGAGAAGATCCACAGCGATCTAGTTAATGGACAGACAACACTCTTAACATTCCTCGACGCTTGCTCGTATGCCGTACACATGTGATTTTTGAGAATGAACTGAGGATGCTACATGTTGTGTCATTCAATTACTGTGTATATTCCTGTGGGCATGCGATTTTATATGAAATCTTTTTATGAGTGTGTTTTAACATGTCATTCAATTACTGTGTATATTCCTGTGTGCATGCGTTTTTATATGATATTATTAATATTAGAAATAAAGTAACACATTGCAAATTAAAACGTGTTGGGATTTGATTGTGTCTGGTGCAAGGTCACACTCTCCCTTAGGCGAAACTTGATTTTATGCGAAACGAATTTAGGTCAATCGTGTCCAATCGCAGGCTACACGTACGCCACCCGCTGACAACCAACAGCTGTTACTGTTGCTGCCCCAGAAGTCGTAACAAGCATTGTTCATGATCTGCAAGCGAAATCTCCCGACGCTGCTAATATTATTCTAGGAGACTTCAATTCATGTTGTTTAGAGGACCGCCTCCATCAAGTAATCAACTGCGGAAAAAATTCCGCAGCCAGGCGCCAAGTATGAGTCATCATGTAAATATGGGACGGATGAATTACACGTTTATAATATAATTCGGGCAAAGTGTGCAGATGTCAGAACCGTCGTTTCCTATTTTAAACATTCCTATCATAAGCGTAACTCCATTGCTGGATTCAAGTTGCAGAAAAAGGACAACGTCGTACGGACACAGGGTCTGCGCTTTTTAGTGGGCAGTGGCGCCTGGCTGCGGAAGTCTTACCTCAACGGCACCACCACACGATAGATGTCTGCTAAGTCAATGTTGGAAATGCATTCGTAGCAGCAGCAGCAACAACAACAACAAAATATATCCCCACCCGACAACTCAGACCATGACCTGATTCAGCCGAGTGCAGTATGCCAGGAATCATGAACAGACTAAAGCCAGAAGGTCAAGGCCAAGGGATGGATGGAGGGCACTGATCATTATCTTGGCAGGGGCTGGAACTGCACGGACTGCACCGTGCTTTTCGAGGCGTGCTCAAGTGTTGATGAATTGGCGGATACATAAGCGTGTTGCGTCCACTTCTGCGAGGAGATCTGTGAACCGGTGAGGACCAACACTTTCTACCCCAATTTCAAGCCTCGGATGTACAGAAGTTTTCAATCACTACTGCGACAGAAGCTATCAGTAATACGAGGGTCGCGCAGAAAGTTTTGAGACAACAGAAATTCACATGGACTACAGCGCGGCGGATAACGCACGGGAAGAAATCAACTGGGCCAGATGATATCAGCGACAAAATCATGAAAACATGCTACGAAGAGCTTGCAGCACCCCTGCGTAAACTCTTTTTGGCTAAAATTAAAATCCATTCATCCTATCAACTTGGAAGACATCGTGCATTGCGCTCGTGGCGAAAAAAGAAGGAAGAGAAGAAGATAATAGGCGTGTTTGTTTGGCCCAAAATCTCGCGATTCTCCCTGAATGGCTAATCGAGGGCGAGTGAGACGCTCCTACAGCTAGAAAAACGGCCAATCATCTCGCAAGGCGGAAGAACATGGCTGAGTCCTGGCGCCAGAATCGGTGAAGAAGTTGCCGATAGACGAAATAAATGACGATTCAGATATCACCTCAGTTTTTCACTTCATAGAACACACCTATTGAGGGAGCTCTGGACCTCCCTCGGCCTCTCGCCTTCAGGGCGAGTGCGTCCTTATGAGCGAGGGACGTAGGCAACGCCTAGCCCTCGCGATTATCTCAAGATTTTGGGCCAAACAAACACGCCCAATGATCCAGAGGAGAATAACGACTGTCGGCCACTTGAGTTCATTTGGAACATCCTAAGGTGCCTGGAGCGCATTATCCTGACAGAACTATTGGGGGGAAGCTTTGCCACATCTCGATCCTTTCCAGTTTGCCTTCCGAGGCCGTGGAAGCACAGAGAATGCTATGAACACCATGCTGCACCATCTCCCTCAACACACAGACAACGCAAGAACGTAAGCGCGCGTCCTTCTCCTGAACTTTTCGAGCGCTTCTTATACAATCCAGCCACACCTCGGGATGCAGGAGTTGCAACGCATGAACGTGGATCCCTCCCTGACACTGTGGATTCCAGAGCTCCTCACGCACAGACTTTGGATCGCTGATACAACATAGAGAGAGCACTCTGAGAGCGCAAAGCTCCTCCGAGGAAGCCACAGTTTCATGTCTTGTATAATTAATTCAGAGAGGACGTTCTGCAAGTTTACTTCATTTTAACTCTGCTGCAGGTCTCGGAGCACATGCGCCGGTGTCGTAGAATATTTCGGAACCAGGATAAATCGGAACCGGTTCCCAAAACTCCTAGAATATTTCGGAACCATTCCCATTTATCGCGCACCTGGCGGCAAGATATTTCGGAGCCACCAGGATATTTCGGAACCACCTTCTAGATGCTTTCGTATGATTTTCTGAGTTTCTAGAAGGTTTCAAATCAGAGTTTACACTTTGTACACTTTTTATTTGTAATTCATAACTCACGAGCTGGAGTACAGTGAGTTTTAACTCAGTGAATTTTGACACGGAATGATGCAGACAGAATATTAATGAAGTCATGTGGGCCTTCTGTGCGTGAATGCATCATAAACAAAGAGATAAACAGGTAGGTGAGAAGAGATTTATTGCACTACCTCATCAAAGTGTGAGAAACTCATCAAAATATGTTTAGAAAAAGTCGTAAAGTCACAAATGTATGTCGGCTAATGACCTTCTAGACGGTTCCGAAATATCCTGATGGTTCCTAAATATCCTGCCACTAGAGTCAGGATTAATCGGAATGGTTCCGAAATATCCTGCCACGCCGGCTTCATCAATAGTTTGACGTCATCAACGTAGTGAAACGCTATAAAATTCCTCTTCATTGCTGTAAAATTCCAAAATAAGATAACATACAACTTCTATGATTTAATAGATTTTTCTTTGGGTAGAACTCTTACCTTGCACCAAATTTCATCAAAATCCGTTGTGAAGTTTTGGGGTTATTTTGCCAGAAAACTGAACCGAGCCGAACGGAACGGAACGAAACGGAACGGAACGAAAGAACCAAGGGAAAAATAACGTCCTTGGCGAAGGTAAAAATGGCCATTAGCAACACGGGTGCACCTCGGGGCTGCGTAAGATCGCTGGTCCCGTTCTCTGCACTTCTGACTGCCGGCTGGTCTGTAGTGACAGCAGGGTAACACCAGTGAATTATGCAGAGGTGAAACATCTAATTACCAGGTCAAAGATATTTTTTAGATTTCAACACGACGAAGAGTACAGAACTGATCGTCGATTTCAGGAAGTTTGGCCCACTTCACAACCGTTGGTTCCACACGGAGAAATTGTCGGGCAGGTGGCAAAATACTGATGCCTCGGCCGTCGGCGTGACGCCCAACAACAAAAGGAACTGGTCGGTCAACCAGAGACTTTACTTTATGAGGAGAGTAAAACACTTCAATCGTTGGCAGCAAGAGGTTCCTCACAATAATGTCGACGAGCGCGAGCCCTGGGGATCGGCATGCTTTGCACAGGAGTGTTTGCAAACACGGAGTGCAGGCGCCTCTTACAGTTGGAAAGGAACCTCATGGAGTGGACGGATAACAAGCGCCTCCGGAGGAAGACCCAGCTTCGGGCGGACAGACCAGCTTCGACCTTCAAGTGTGAACGCTGCGGTGTGGACCTACCTCCACTCAGCATGGGACGCCTGAAGCACAGCAGACTCGGGCCGGGGACTGGCACTCGGCGTTAAAAAAAATTCCATTCTCCTTCGGGACTGACGGACGTCTCGCGGGATCCCCCAAGTGGGCGAGATAATTGCGTGTGTGACTGTTTTTGAACACCCCGCCATATAGGCAGCCACACTCCGTCTTCAGGGCATTTGATCTCTGTCTCCAGAGAATGCCAGTTGTTATGTTAGGAGCTTACCACGGCTGAAGATAATCCCCACATAACAGTACAACATAACAACATATTGCTGTAGCCTTGGGTTTTGGCTGAAGTCAACAAATAACAACAGCCTTTGCCCAAGGCAAGTCTCGCGTGTGTGAGTGCAAGCTTATTGCGTCAGTTTGTCCAGTTTTTCTCCGGAGCTGGTTGGCCACTCCCTCTCTACATGTACTATTGCGGCGCTAAATGCTGTCCCTTTGCTAAGTTCCGACACTCCCAGACCATTTCCTCTTATGTCACATAACACAAACTCTCCCGACCTACGCCATCCATTTCCATCGCTACATTTTCAGCTAACCTGTCTTATTCGGAATCCATCCCATTCTCTTGGAAATCGCAACCCACTCCCCCACAGCCGACCTTTCCCCTTCCCTCCCTCCTCACCGCATCCTGTCTCCGTCCCAACGCTTTACATTCCGCCTCCTCTAATCCAATCCTGCCCCACAACTCCCAACACCCCGTCCCTTGTAACAGGCGCCAACCCAACCCACTCTCCAGCCTCTCCTCCTCCTCTACCCTCCCCCCACTTGTCCTTCCCCCACTGGTCCTTTCCATGTTCACGCCCCTTCCACACTTTAGGCCGCACCCCTTCCGTGTCCCCAGCATGACTGGTACCGTGTCGGAGCTGGGCTTCCCCCAAACTGAGGCGACGAAAGCGCGAATCGCTCATTAGCGCCTGTCCGAAAAGCGCGCATTCCGAAATGTTGAAAAGCATGTATTTAAATGCACACTTTGGAAAAATTTTAGAGCGACTTTGGAAGCAGAAAACGGATGTTTAGCTGACATGTACGCTTTTAAGGCGATGCCAAAAAGCGAGGTTTGGGAATGCAGCTTGACCACAAGGCGTCAAACGCCACTCACCTTGACCGAGAGTGACCACCAGCACCCAGCACCCGCACAGCAGCAGCGACCAAGTCGCCATTTACGCACACTGGTCTTCTCTGTCCAGACGAGGACGGAGCAATGGTGCAGGGTTCCTGGCGACAGGAGAGCTTGCAGACGCCTGCCACGTCACCGCCATCCCACGTGACAGCGTGGAGAGGACCACGACAATCTGGTTGCCTGGACACCAGAGGGTGGATAGACTCTAGGGCGGTGCCAGTCCTGAACACGAGCCACAGCTCTTCTTTCATCTGTTTTCCCCTCTCCAGTGCACATCCTGACGGATCGATCGACATCAAGTGGAGAAAGTACATCTCCCGGGCTTGGCTTGAACCCATGTCAAGTGCTTTTACACGTTCCACATTGACGTCTTCCCCACGACAAAAACATCTTCCAACCGCAAGACGCGACTGATGCTCTTGCTCCACTACTGCGAACCGCGACTGGCTGCCACGATGACGCAGGCTGAGAGGGTCAGTGTGGAGGGCGTGGAATCGACTCGGCGTCACGGTCTTCAGGAAGCACTCATCAATATACGACAAGCGGTAGGCCCATTAGAAGAGGTATGTTTTAAGTTAAGTTCAGTTCAGTTCAGTTTCTTAACACTGAGAAGCGTTGTTAAGGCACCACTGATGACTTTCGGACACGCGAGATAGAACAAGAGGGGAGTCCAGCAAAAAGAGAATGACAGTAGTCGAGACGAGACAGAATAGTAGAAGTGACAAGTTTGGTTGCGGCGTCTTTGGTGAGATACTTGCGGATGATGGCAATGCGACACACAGCAAGTCAACACAAGGGGAGGTTAAGGATTGCATGTAAAGAACGGGGACACCTTTTCTTCTAAAAGCAGACGATACTTAATACAGAGATAGTGTCCAGGATAGCACAAACAACAGCAGCATTGGCTAAGTTGAAACCAATATGGCGTGACAGAAATATCACTCTCGCGTCGAAGATGAGGCTCATGCGCACGCTGGCCACCTCCGTATTCTTGTACGCATGCAAGTCCTGGGCACTCACATCTGAACTACAGAGACGGATACAAGCCCTGGAAATGAGATGCTACCGCAAGATTCTGAACATCTCATATAAAGAAAATGTCACGAATGAGGAAGTCAGCAACAGAATCAGGAGAGCATTTGGACAGTGCGAAGACCTGCTCTCAATCGTGAAAAGCAGAACGTTTAAGTGGTACGGTCACGTGTCAAGAGACAGTGGGCTGGCCAAGACCATCCTGCAAGGTACCGTACCAGGTAGGAGAAGGAGAGGCAGGCAGAGAAAGAGGTGGAAAGACAATATCAAAGAGTGGACAGGCTTGACCTTTGCTGACGACACAAGGTTGCAGCCAATATAACATCCCACATTGTCACGATATTTAAATAAACCCAGATTTCTCCGTCTCAGGGAACCACGGCTCTGCACCTCGCACATCGTCCAACCCCAAAGCATGCTCGCCCATCTCCGCGGGTCAAAGACATGGTTTCAACAAGCGAGTAGAGGCTGAGAGGCTGACCGTGTTCTCATACAATCCAGCCACACCTCGGAATGCAGGAGTTGCAACGCATGAACCTGAACGTGGATCCCTCCCTGTCTGGGCGTCCTGTAATCCTAAAAAAACTTTAACGTTGGATTTTTCTCGGAGACTATTAAGTCTATCAACACCCAATTTGGCATGATGATGTAGGATGACAAGGCCTCACAAAAAATGCATAGTGACCTGACCTTGCTTCAAGGTCAAGGTCACAGGAGCTCTTCAAAGTTTAATTGTATACATATGTTGAAGTGACCTTGACCCTGAACTATGAAAGATAACTGTTTCAAACTTAACAATTATGTGGGGCACATGTTATACTTTCATCATGAGACACATTTGGTCATATATCATCAAGGTCAAGGTCACCGTTCGTCCGGGCGTCCGGGCGTCCTTTCATCCGTAAAAAACTTTAATGTTGGATTTTTCTCGGAGACTAATTAGTCTATCAACACCCAATTTGGCATGATGGTGTAGGATGACAAAGCCTCACAAAAAATACATAGTGACTTGACATTGCTTTAAGCTCAAGGTCACAGCAGCTCTTTAAAGTTGGATTGTATACATATTTTGAAGTGACATTGACCCTGAACTATGGAAGATAACTCTTCCAAACTTCATAACATTGTAGTACACATGTTATGCTTTCATCATGAGACACATTTGGTCACATATCGTCAAGGTCAAGGTCACTTTGACCCTTATGAAATGTGACCAAAATGGGGTAGTGAACCACTAAAAGTGACCATATCTCATGGTAGAAAGTGCCAATAAGTACCATTGTGCTTCCTATGTCTTGAATTAACAGCTTTGTGTTGCATGACCTTGGATGACCTTGACCTTGGGTCAAGGTCACATATATTTTGGTAGGGAAAATGTGTAAAGCAGTTCTTAATGTATGATGTCATTGCTAGGTTTAGTTGTTTGACCTTGAAGGTCACCTGAAGATCAAGGTCATGTAAAGGTCAAGGTCAAGCATGTGAGTCATATGGGTTTTGCCCTTCTTGTTTACGTTTTGGTGTTGCCAAGAAAACGTACAACAGAGCCCCATTGCAAAATGTGTGACGTGATCATTTGACGTCGAATAACGTGACAAAATTTCGAGGAGATTTCACATTAGTGAAGGAGAAAGAAGGAGTTTTTACGATGCGGGTCGTTTCGACCCTGGACGTTTCGTACCTAGTCATTTCGTTAGGCTTAGAGTTAGGGTTAGGGTTAGGGTTACAGTTAGGGTTCGGGTTAGGGTTACAGTTAGGGTTAGAGTTAGGGTTAGGATAGAAAAGGTACGAATCGAATAAATGAGGTACACAACGACCAGGGTACGAAACGTCCACGGTACGAAACGTCCAGGGTAGGAAACGTCCTGTATTCGATTTTTTATCCATCCAGGTTTACTGGAGATCCTCACAGCTTTATTGTTTTGTTTTTTAATGCCAAAACCTGGAGGTTCAGCGCCAGCGGTTTTTATGATTAAACAGATTGCTGAAGCCAGTACGGAAACGAACATACACGTCACGAAATGCTTTTTGTCTCGTGCAAATAAATAGTCTTCTGTGCCCCAGAGAGTTTTATAGGATTTATAGAAATCGTATCTGCAACTTATTCATGAGAGATTCAACTCATATACCACTGTATTCACCTAAAAGGCGTGTTTTAAATTCTCTAAAAAAATATTTCTTCTTCTTCTTCTTCTTCTACTTCTGGGAGAGAGAGAGAGAGAGAGAGAGAGAGAGAGGGAGAGAGAGAAAGAGAGAGAGAGAGAGAGAGAGAGAGAGAGAGAGAGAGAGAGAGAGAGAGAGAAACAAGCGCTCCGGACTTTCCCGAGCTCTGGCTTGTGAAGCGCTGACGAATTTTGAAGAAGGTTCCTTTTTTTATAAGAGACCGTTGGACGGATGGAATTTTACGGCCTATTAGCATTTGTAGGCTATGTAAGGCCATTAAAGCACATAAATCACAAGAGTGGTTTCAAAATTCGAGTAAGCGCTCATCAAGTCACGATGTCCCTATGTATTCACCTCTTACGAATCGTGTGAGAAGACGCGGTGGATCTATTCTGACCCCTAACCCACAGGGGGCAGTCCTACAGAGGAAAGGATTATCTTCTTCTTCTCTTCTTCTCGAACGCCATCACACTTGGATTCTAGATTCAAGGATGAAATGGGCTGTCTTCTGGAGAGATTCCACCCTGCCGTACAGCTTTTCCTGAATGCTTGCTGGTTCCGGCCAAGCGTCCTCTCGCAGCAGCCGGTGGTTTCTGCATTCCTGCAGAATGTGTTCAGCCATCTGGTCGGCCTCTCAACAGGAGCACTTTGGGGTTGGCACAAATCTGAATCTCTTGTGCATGTGGTAGTTGAGTCTATTGTGCCCTGTCCGCAGCCTGAAGATGACCACCTGTTCTTGTCTGGACAGTTGGTCGTAGCTGTCCGTTGCCTGGGGTGTTCTGCACAGGGCCTTCACCATGGTGTTCATTTCCATAAGGGTGCATCTGTTCTCTTCTTGGTGGTCTTCAGCTCCCAGCTTTGCCATTCTATCCGCCTCCTCATTTCCAGGTATTCCACAGTGTGAGGGGATCCACTGCAGTACAATACTGAAGCATGTGATGTTTTGGAGTGCTTTCAGGAGTTGAGGCAGTTTGCTTGCTGTTGCTGCCTCCAAGACGGAGAGTGCGTCTGTGAGGAAGACTACCTGGGAGTCTCCGTCAAGGTCTGTTTTGCTGCTGATGGTATTTGCAGCATGGATCAGGGCTTCAACCTCTGCTCTTTAGTTGGTGCAGTGGAGGCCTGTCAGTATTGCCTCTGCCTGCCATTTTCCACCTGGGTACTATTATACTTAACATTTCACTACAACAATATTTTGACACGGCAGACGTGGAAATGTTAGTGGCGTGGGTGTCGACATCGCTCATTGACTGGTTGCATTTTCTCTGTTTTACAATGACTGACCAAGTCCTCCATCACTAGATGAGCTTGCCCTGCAGGGAAGGTCAACGGTCAAGGACGTCGACATAATCTGCTACATGCATGGACACAGCAGAGCTTGCATCCTAAGCAAAGTCGTGATGACGACAGAATTTCAGCTTTGATCAACTGGAAGTGTTTGAAAGCAACATAGTGAGATACACGCTTCTCGTCCAGCTCTGTGTTTCTGTAAAGTCACTTTGCACAGGTTCCTCCAAATGATACCTGTTTTATGGAGATGGTACGTACGCTCTCTTATAAATGGCATGTACGGTGCCAAAGGTAAAAAAAGCTTTTACATCAACTCATCGTCAAGTATGAAAGTTCACATATTGATTTCATTTTTCCTAAATAGATCGTTTGCTTGTTGAACCAAAAACTTGAAATAATTACTCGTTGTGTACGTTAGAATGTAAATCTACTTCGATAGCAAGGTTGGTATGAAAACAAATTGATAAACACACAAGAAAGAATGTGAAACTTTGTTGTGAATGTTTACTGCAAATTGACTGTCACAAATACAACACATTGCTTGAAATTCAGAAGAATACAAGACGGAGATGGATTACAAAACGTAATCACCGTCCACAATTTCGCTGACGAAGACATGTGCATGCACACCAAAGCAAACAACACAATCACCAGAGTGAGTTTTTCTCCCTTCAACAGTCAAAAGAAGACTTCTAATAGCGCACTCACCATACAGGCTATTTGAAATGTACTCGGCGTTTCCTTTTGGGAAAGGTAAAAAACCCAACTAAGCCTTGTTATTTCACAGGTACAATTACACCCAATGAATGTTGGTTCTCAACTTTGACATTTCAATACTTAAAGAAATCTTGTGCATCTTAGGGAGGTCAGCTCGAAATGAATGAAAAGTATGTAGTTTCACAGGTGCAATTACACTCCACAAATGTAGGTTCTCAGTTCTGACATTTCAACTGTTTTAAGATAATCTTGCTCATCTTAGGGAAGTCAGTTCGACGTCAACTTGGGGACAATGCAACAACTGGGTCTAGAGGCCTTGACCTTGTCCCTAAAGTCAGGAGATATGGGACAAAGCGCCAGCTTCCGTAGCCGGGGCAGGCTGTCAATGAGTCTAAGTATCGCCTCCTCACTGAAGATGATACCTCGAAGACTGAGGTAGCACAGGGAGTGGGCGCTGGCCAAGGTACGGACGAGGTCGTCCCCAAGGTTGGGGTGGAGATCCAGATTCAGGCTGACCAGGCCTCGGCACAGCTCTCTGAGCTGGACCAAGTCCTCGCGTTTGAGGTTCCCGCGCGCTAGAGTGAAATTTCTCAGCTTGGACAGCCCTGACAACCAGCTGAGCCCGACCTGTGTTATGAGCGTGCAGTCCGTCAGCTGTAGTGTGACCAGGTTGGGAAATCCCTGGCTGATATCCTTCAGAGCTTCGTCGGTTAGTAGGGTGGACCCACCTAAGGCCAGGTGTTGAATTTTGCCTTCTTCCATAGGGGAGGGTCCATTGTCCTGCTGTGTCGCACACAGGTAACTCACTCCATGGTCCGTTAGAGTCTTGCTGACCATCTTTAGTTGCCTGAGCCTCCTCAGCCGAGGGGAGTGAGACTTCAACGTGGTCATCATCACGTCTCCCTCCAACGTGAGGTTTTCCACTGAAGGGAGTTTGTCCAGCAACCAGCCCATGACGAACGAACACTTCTGGACAACAACTCCCATCTTCAGAACTCGCAATTTGGGCATGCCAGAGGAAAACGCGGTTCGTAAGCAGGATTCTGACAGAGATCGACAGGGACGCAAGTCAAGATATACTAGAAACTTTAGCCTGGCGGAGAGGTCCGAAATGGCCTGAGGTCGCTGGCAGCTCAGGACGACCACGCGCTGCACCCCTCTCTCCGCAAGGTCAGAGTACCTGAAGGAGCACATCGCATCCAAGTTGATTCTCACCAACTGGTTCTGCCACAACGGAGGGCTGTAGGCCGCATCTCTCCAGGCAGGGCAAACTCGGGCTACCACGGCCTTCTCCTCGCAGCTCAGGAAGATAAAAATGTGGATGAGGAGTTCCGTGGGCAGACTGTGCACACCCACGCTGGAGTTGTCTCCCTGCTCCATGCTGACGTCTTGATCGGCCTCCTCCGTGGCTTTGCTTGAACTGCCACTGGAATGAGAGGGCTGGAGAGGAGAGTCATTGATAAACATGGGTGGGGGGATGGAGGGATGGATGGAGGGATGGATGGATGGATGGATGGGAGGGTGGGTGGTTGGATGAATGGATGGATGTAAGGATGGATGGATTGATGGGAGGGCGGGTGGTTGGATGAATGGATGGATGAAAGGATGAATGGATTGATGGATGGATGGATGGGGATGTAGGCATGGATGGATGGATGAATTGATGGAAAATGAATGGATAGATGGATGGATTAATGAATGGATGGGGATGTAGGCATGGATGGATGGATGGATGGAAGAATAAATGGATAGCTGGATGGATTATTGAATGGATGGATTGATGGACTGATGAATGGATGGGGATGTATGCATGCATGGATGGATGGATGAAAAAATGATTAAAGGTGAATGGAGTGTAATGGCCTCTCAGCCTTTACAGAACTGGAGTTCCGCGAGTTCGAGTTCGCCGAGTGTTAATAGGGGTTCCCCAGGGGTGTCCATACAGGAGTCATTCCTTGAGTGGCGTTGGTCTGCTGTTTGAGTGGGAAGTTGGCAGCTTATCGCTGCTCTCGGGTCGAGAGTTCGACACATTAAGAACCGCCTTACATCTTCCAAAGAATTGACTCACTAATAGATACCCATCAGAACACCTGTGTTTCATGCACTATTTAGTTTACACGAGAAAAGTAGTTCATCGACCTCATTCTCTGATACATATCTTTTTGTAAGTCTAAAGTTCATACCTGATACAGTAAATGCCATCTGGTTGATGCTCATGTTTGATAACTGATATCAAATTTGCGCAGACCTCTCTCTCTCTCTCTCTCTCTCTCTCTCTCTCTCTCTCTCCAGTTGTAAGCAACCTATCCAGTGGACAGTCACTAATAAAAGTTTTAAAAAGTTACAAACACTCTTACTTCCATCAGTACTGCAAACAACTATGGGAGCTGTGTGTCTCCCCAGAAATCATACTCTGGTTCCTTGTTACGTTTCATAATGGAACATGGGTCTAACGCCGCTCTCACAAAGAGTAAAAACACTCAACCCATCTGGCAGATTATTCCGGGGCTACCTGAACAACGCGGCCTACAGGCAAGGGAAGCAGAGTGCGTCCGGTCCATCTAGAATGCCAACAGACCTTGTTAAGGGGGATAAAGCCATCGCTGGAAACCCAGGCTGTGCTCGATGTGTCAGTCAGTGTCCGAAAATGAACCTCCTCTGATCAACACTAACTTTATCAAGGAAGTGACGTTAAAGTATTAAGGTGACATACAGAATCCAATGTGTTTCACATGATGACCGCTCACGTGGATATATCGTGTAAATCTCCAAGGTTTTCGAGGTCACGCCGGCTACAATATCTGCCAAGGCGTCCGTGAAGTAAATCGGTCATGCTTATCTACATCAACACCTTTGACTAGTAGTCAGGTTTAAGAAATTAAGTACTGACTGTACATGTACTACTACTAGGTGCAATGATTATGGGTCAGTTTACAAGAGTAGAAATCACGTATGGCTGTCGACAGCTGCCAACAAGCCCTGGTACGACAAGCAGATTTGGTTAAGACGGAAAGGCAATAACGTTGGAGCAGTCAACAATAAAAGAAGTACTTCGTACAAAGTAACAAAGGTGCCTTAAGTCGTATTTTGTGCACACAATGAGCAAGGAAAGAATCAGACAACAACCAATGTTACTGTTCCAGGCTTTTAACGATAGACAAAACAACAGGGTCGACGTTTCGAGTCTGAACTCTTCATCAAGACAACACAAAAGGAGACAACACTTAACTCAGTACCGGTGTATACAGGGGCAAATGAAGTTGTGTGAAAGAAATCGCCAAAGGAGAGCGAGAGAATGTTGAACTCATTGCTGAACCCGACATAGGGGTATTCCGTCTGTGGTTTTGTTGCACTCTTCTCTTGCATTGTCCTGTTGTACAGGGGTTCTCCTAGCTTGCGCCGGGAAGTCGAAGTTCACAAAAGCTGGTGGTCGTTTTCGATAAACTTTATTCACGCACTGGTCGATACAGTGTTGACTATGTAATCGTTTCTGCTGACTTGTTGCATACTTGTAAATCCTTGAATATAGGGGAAACAATTTGTACATTACAAATGCCTGTTCATCCGCAACCAGAACGTTCGAAGTACCAGCAAACAGAATCCTGTGGAATGGGTCGATGTTAGGTTTATATTGGGGGAGAGAGAGGGGAGGGAGGGAGAGAGAGAGAGAGAGAGAGAGAGAGAGAGAGAGAGAGAGAGAGAGAGAGAGAGAATGTTCTCTAAACCAGTGGGCCAATGGAACATGAAAAAAAATATTGTTCAGTGTGTCATCGTCTGTAATGAAGGACATGGAATAGAGCAGAATGAATCAGGTCTGGTCTTGCAAGACTAAAGCAACCTGCATTTATTCACCATCAAGTCTTGGACGTTCTTGAATTCTCACTTCTTGGAGAAAACAATTTCAAGCACTGAAATCTTCCATAAACTGATAGACTCAAGAAATGAAGAATGCCTTTTTTCATAGCAGAATTGGGTTGTAACAATAGCTGTATGCGGATACGGTACTAGTCAACAAAACGCAATGCATGAAATGAACATTAGACATGATGGGAAAAGATGAGTCATGAGGCAGCGCACTTACCTGCACAAAGCGTCCATGTCGGCAAAAGGCATGCCTATTCCCTTGCAAAAACTCGATTGGAAACATTGACGTAGGTTTTCTCCCCTACTCAACGTCACGTGATCAAAACGTCAGGTATGACGTCATCGGCGTTTTTTTTTAATAGATAAAAAGGATAAGAAAAGAGCTAATCTTCCCACCGTGAGGTCTAAAGTGTTCCTTCCAGTGAGGAATCTGTTGTGTTTTGCCTTGGCCATCCAACCAGTCAAGGCCGAGAGTATCCCGTTGTTAGAAGGATATAAACTTCATAAGAAGCAAGAAGAGTGCCCCCATCATTATATGCTTCGGCCCTGTCTTCCTGATACTCTCGGGGGTAGGTGGTGGGGTGGGGCCACACCTGAATTGGTCTCAGGTGCCCGTCAGTCATCAAGCGTGACCAGGCACATTGTGTGGTGGTCTGCCTCCCCGACAAAACAAACGCCGTATGGCGCTCCAGACCACAACACGCCAGTCGATCTCCTCGCCTGACGTCTGGTTCCCATAACATAATCGCGGTCAAAAATGTTTTCTCAGACCTATGACTCTAGGCAAGCATTAAAAAAAAGATTCCTAACGAGATAATGAAGCTTCAAGCTGTTTCTTTGGGCTACAAGTAATTTGTGTTTGCATTGATCTATTTCGTGGACTTTGGCATAGGCTATGACAAAATTCACAATCATTGAGGATGGACACAGAGACACTAACCACAGAGGCAGTAAAGCAAAGCGATTTGGCTTCAAGTTTAATCAGTAAATAACAAGCGATGTTTTCTTGCTCTTGAGTCAGATTTTGTCCTGGTTGCAGAAACATCCATCGTGTTGAGTTCGTGATGTAAGAGCGTATCAAAGTAGGGCGAATTCTATTTCAAAGAGCAATAACATATCGTGACCTTGACCTTGACTAATATCTGCTTCCCATGCATCAGGAGCATCGATGCCCAAACTTTTCCTCTTCCCTTTGCTAGGGAAATGCATGCAGGGTTGTAAGGTCATGACCTGGGCCAAGGTTCTCCCCCACCAGTTCCCCAATGAAGGACTTCTACCAGCCCCGGTGGGTGTTCCATACTGTCTTTTCATAAGCACGGGTTGGAACTACTTGTGGCTTATCATGTCTCTCCGTAAGTGCAGCTTGGGATGGCCCATGGCCACCGTACTTTAGCTGTGCTCCCTCTCCACATGCACCGCCTGGTGCGACCTGTGGCCATGGTACTTCAGCCTGTATGAAGAACCGTATCCCCACAGATTTTCTGGTTGCCAAGGTATCCTGAGTGCCCCGCAAGGGTCGGGACCACGAGTCAACCCCCGATCTACACAATGTGCCTGCAGCTTCCTTGGCGTGGTGGCTAAGCCTCCTCACCTGTCAGTGGGCCGTGAGAGTGAGTGGAGGTTGAGGGGGCTCACCTGCTGTGGATATGGTCCTGCAAGAAGGAGCAGCTGTTCTATTTGTCTCGGAGTTTGACTTCCATGAAGACAGCCTAGCTTTAAATACAAACATTTCCAATTCAAAAGGGAGAAGAAATTTGCCCTACTGTAACGCGTAGGAAACGCAAATAATAGCGGTCAAAAATGTTTTCTCAGACCTATGACTCTAGGCAAGCATTTAAAAAAAGATTCCTAACGAGATAATGAAGCTTCAAGCTGTTTCTTTGAGCTACAAGTAATTTGTGTTTGCATTGATCTATGTCGTGGACTTTGGTTTAGGCGATGACAAAATTCACAGTAATTGAGGATGGACACAGAGACACTAACCACAGAGGCAGTAAAGCAAAGCGATTTGGCTTCAAGTTTAATCAGTAAATCAGTTTTCTTGCTCTTGAGTCAGATTTTGTCCTGGTTGCAGAAACATCAATCGTGTTGAGTTCGTGATGTAAGAGCGTATCAAAGTAGGGCGAATTCTATTTCAAAGAGCAATAACATATCGTGACCTTGACCTTGACTAATATCTGCTTCCCACGCATCAGGAGCATCGATGCCCAAACTTTCCCTCTTCCCTTTGCTAGGAAAATGCATGCAGGGTTGTAAGGTCATGACCTGGGCCAAGGTTCTCCCCCACCAGTTCCCCAATGAAGGACTTCTACCATCCCCGGTGGGTGTTCCATACTGTCTTTTCAAAAGCATGGGTTGGGACTACTTGTGGTCTGGCACTTTGGCTTATCATGTCTCTCCGTAAGTGCAGCCTGGGATGGCCCATGGCCACCGTACTTTAGCTGTGCTCCCTCCCCATATGCACCGCCTGGTGCGACCTGTGGCCATGGTACTTCAGCCTGTAAGAAGAACCGTATCCCCACAGCTTTTCTGGTTGCCAAGGTAGCCTGAGTGCCCCGCAAGGGTCGGGACCACGAGTCAACCCCCGATCTACACAATGTGCCTGCAGCTTCCTTGGCGTGGTGGCTAAGCCTCCTCACCTGTCAGTGGGCCGTGAGAGTGAGTGGATGTTGAGGGGGCTCACCTGCTGTGGATATGGTCCTGCACAGCTATATCAGACTGCAGTGCCCAATAGAAAGAACAGTTGTGGACATATGACGCCATCTTAAAGTACGCCCCATAAAACCGACACTTTGACAAATTAACATAAACATGTCATGGTTGCCCATTTTATTGTTAAACTGCAGACACGATATCACACTCTGAGCACTGTTGGGCTCCATGCAATGCAGTAATTATAACATCTGTCCAGTAATTAGATGGAACAAATTATACAGGTAGGATCAAAATGAAAGAAATGCAAAGTACTCAATTTTATTCACAGTCCACCGAATATATCTTGAGACAGAATTATGAAATATTGTCATAAAGCTTGTGTTATATTGCAATACAATTCCTTCTTACACGTCTGATTGTTTTATCGACTGGAGATGTCACATCACTTCAACAACAACAACAACAACAACAATGATAACAAAGACAAATCAAACACAACAAAAGACTAAAACATTTGTCTCTGGCTTCCTGTGAGACACGAGGGCTTTTCACTGATGTATACAAGGAGGTCCATGTTGGCTTCCCTCACCAAAGACAAAGAAAATTCAGAGTCGTTCTCCGTAGCGTTAAAAGAAGGTACAATGAAGCTATTGCATGGGAGGAGTTTGTACTTCCGGGGAATATGGCCCCACGAGAAAAATCGTTCACAGTAGTATATTCATAATACAGATTTCTCCCGGTCCAGAGATTGAACCACGACACTGCGCCTCGCACATAACTACAGTACTACACCGTCACATGAAGGACCTTTCTGGTAACTAGTTTCTTGCATCTCGTGAACTGCAAGAAGTTTTGCACCCTCAACGTACATCTTGAAGTGTACCTGGACGCACAAATCGATGTTTGAAATGATATGCCTGTCTTTTGCACCTGCTAACTCTCCATATAAACCAACAATGCTTTCAAGGAAGACAGAGATTTAGTGAGAAGTAGATGTTGCAACCATTTTGATAACTGTTGACATGTCCAGTCGACTCATGCAGCTCTGAAACAGGCGCAATCTCAGTAAACTCGTCTTTGTTAAAAATAGCCCGTTTGAACAACATACAGCTCATTCTTTGTATTCTGAACATTTTGTTTTAACCTTTTTATAGTGTCTTTTTACCTGCTGCTTTGTTTATTCAGTTTAATCTGACAAATTTAATTCCTTTCATCTCGTATTTGCCGTATGGTATCTGTTTTATCGAATCTTTTCTTATCTAAATACATGTATTGCTAAATTCCCTGCGCCAGTCCGTAGAAGCTTGTCTGGCATAAGTGAAAGTTGGCTTTAGTAACAGTTGTATGAAGCAAAGGAAAATAACATCGACGACGATAAAAACAGCTAAGACCGCGGTGACGGTGGCGGCGATGATGATAAAGACGACAACAACAATGAGAATAATGTAAACACAACACAACATAAATAGGACGTGGGTGAAGTACATCCAATGGGCAATATACTTTAGAAGACAAGCAGTATATTGAATTAGAAAATCCTAGATATGTTTTTTCAGCTAAATAGTATCCAAAGACAAAGTCTCCCAGCACAAAATGCAGAATCAAATGCTACAGATTTGCTCATACAATGAAATGTAGACATGACAGACTTACACTAACACGAGGTCTCCGAAGGAAGATTATGTATAAAATGCAAGATAAACACTGGGCATGGGATAATGATACGTTTATTAACTTTTGTGAATTTTTTTTCTTTTTGGTTTACATACTAGAATGAACAGATGCTAATTAATTACATGACGTTACGTCCTTTAATATAATGTAGAATCAGTGACAAAGAATGAGATCTGATGGACAGAGTAGCCAAGCGCAGCACACGTTGACATACACTAATTATGAGCAGGGGGTTGGGGGTTGGGGGTTGGGGGTTGAGGGGGGGGGGAGTTGAGATAACTACATAATAATAATCAAAGTCTTAAAAATGTTTTTGTAATGATATTGTTTCACACACATTGATAACTAAGCATCCTGGCATATCCAGTGTGACAGAATTTTAGTCCGCAATCCACAGAAATAAGTATTAAATTTGTTAGTCGGCTTCGATGACATCTGATATATATCCTCTGTACAAAATATGCCTGTCCAAAATTTCAGCAGTTGTATATGAGACAACAACATACTTTGGTCAAAGTATCATGTTGAAATTCAAATGTTCAATTCACATCCTGGATAATCTTTAGCGAACAGAGCGAACAATAAAACATACACCTATATTCTCGTAGCTTGAAAACAAATATAATGTATATCCCCTACATCCATGCATTATGTTGTTTAACTTTTTTGTATAGTACAAATCGCTGGCATAAAATGGTTGTAGCCTAGTGCCACATAATATACATATGGCACTATATACATGTATGTCCGGTACCAATCCTTACATAGTAAAGGGCAAAATGATATTCAAGTGGATGAACAAAATAATAAATACTGGAATGCTACCTTTGGTTATTAAAACCTATCAAAAATCGATTGAATGTCATCAGTCATGTACTTATTGTCCTGCGTAGTATCCTCTGTGACTTCGACAAGACGTGTGCCTTGCTCGCACGCACAGCTTTGGCGCCATAGCCAGGGCGCCACGCACTACTGAACAGCAGAAACAGCACAGCTTTGGTGCCATAGCCACTGCGCCACGCACTACTGAACATCAGAAACAGCACAGCTTTGGTGCCATAGCCAGGAAGCCACGCACTACTGAACAGCAGAAACAGCACGGCTTTGGTGCCATAGCCAGGGCGCCACGCACTACTGAACAGCAGAAACAGCACGGCTTTGGTGCCATAGGGAGGAAGCTACGCACTACTGAACAGCAGAAACAGCACAGCTTTGGTACCATAGCCAGGAAGCTACGCACTACTGAACATCAGAAACAGCACGGCTTTGGTACCATAGCCAGGGCGCCACGCACTACTGAACAGCAGAAACAGCACAGCTTTGGTACCATAGCCACTGCGCCACGCACTACTGAACATCAGAAACAGCACAGCTTTGGTACCATAGCCAGGAAGCCACGCACTACTGAACAGCAGAAACAGCACAGCTTTGGTACCATAGCCACTGCGCCACGCACTACTGAACATCAGAAACAGCACGGCTTTGGTACCATAGCCAGGAAGCCACGCACTACTGAACAGCAGAAACAGCACGGCTTTGGTGCCATAGCCAGGGCGCCACGCACTACTGAACAGCAGAAACAGCACGGCTTTGGTGCCATAGCCAGGAAGCCACGCACTACTGAACAGCAGAAACAGCACGGCTTTGGTGCCATAGCCAGGAAGCTACGCACTACTGAACAGCAGAAACAGCACGGCTTTGGTGCCATAGCCAGGAAGCTACGCACTACTGAACAGCAGAAACAGCACAGCTTTGGTACCATAGCCAGGGCGCCACGCACTACTGAACAGCAGAAACAGCACAGCTTTGGTACCATAGCCAGGAAGCCACGCACTACTGAACAGTAGAAACAGCACAGCTTTGGTGCCATAGGGAGGAAGCCACGCACTACTGAACAGTAGAAACAGCACAGCTTTGGTGCCATAGCCAGGGCACCACGCACTACTGAACAGCAGAAACAGCACGGCTTTGGTGCCATAGCCATTGCGCCACGCACTACTGAACAGCAGAAACAGCACGGCTTTGGTGCCATAGGGAGGAAGCTACGCACTACTGAACAGCAGAAACAGCACGACTTTCAACACAAGACCCCAAGTTTGCTGCATGGAACATTTGTGCGACCTTTTCTCCTTAGGTCGTTATCAGAAGTGAACTTCCGTACATTTGTTATCAAGTTTTCGTTTATTTGTTTGTCTGTTTGTCTATCTGTTTGTTTGCCTGATTGTCTATTTGTTTGTTTTTTCGTTCATTCGGTCGGTCGGTCGGTCGGTCGGGCGGGTGGGCGTGCGGTTGGTTAGTTGGGTGGGTGGATGTATGGTTGGTTGGTTGGTTGTTTGGTTGGGTTGTTGATTGTTTGGTAGGGTGGTTGGTTTCTTGGTTGCTTGGTTGCGTGGTTGGTTGTTTGGTTGGGTTGGTGGTTGGTGGGTCGGGTGGTTGGTTGTTTGATTTGGAGGATGGGTGGTTGTTGGGTGGTTGGTTGTTGGATGGTTTGTTGAGTGATTGATTATTGGGTGGTTGGTTGTTGGGTGGTTGGTTGAGTGGATAGCTTGATTGGTTGGGTGGATAGGTGAGTGGCTGTGTGGTGTCATTAGTAATTTCTTTTTCTTCATTTTTGTTATGCTAGATTTATTCGATTTATTTAATCTGAATGCAGCCAATTTTGCTTAAGCCTTCATCAGCTGGACTGCTGGGGCAGTAATGTTTTGTGCTCGTTCCAGTGGGCAGATTCAGTTGTTTCATTACTCAGCAAAAGACCTCTGCAGGAGCCACTTCATGGTGTCCCAAGAGGAGCAAGTTCTCCAGTGAGTCTCCTGGAGAAGCGCCTTCTAAATTATGATAGCCCAAACTTTTAAGCAATGATATGAAATATTTATTTAAATGAACACTCTGTGAGGTGGTAAATAATGCGGTTGGTTGCATACATTTTCATTCTCTGGACTTGACTTAAACAAAAAATAGGACCCATGTTTTAATTTAGAATTTTTCTCCAGCGACAGTGACCATATCTAGTTTGTACATCGACATCGTTCGTAGTTGTACGTTTCTGTGTCACTCACGGCAAAGTAGGGGAAGGAAAATGTTTACAAACTAAAGAGTAAAAATGACATACCGATACGCATTACTCGTGTTCAAAATCATTTCCGAAAGTCGCAATGGACATTCTAATAAAAGTCTTCACTTCTTGAAAATATTTACAATAAATCTCTACAGTCCAAAAATAAGATTAGGAGGTTCCACAGTTCCTATCCGTCACAGACAAGTCCATTTCTTTCTTTCTGCCGAGTGTGGCTTAACCTAGACACACAGGAGCAGGCACACCAGCATTGCTGCCAACAGGATAAGATCTGGAACGACCACCGATGGCGAGGCCGACTTGGACAATGGCCTACTCATCTGAGGCGTGACGTCTTTGGTGGTCTCGTTCTCTGGCTCTGCCGTGGCTTCTACCATCTCTGGTGCGTCGCTAACTGCAGGGTTCCCATCTGAGAACATGGGCGAGGTGCCGATGTCGTCATCTCCAGAAGTCTCCTCCGCCACG
Organism: Theodoxus fluviatilis; assembly: GCA_034096865.1. Classification (NCBI taxonomy): domain Eukaryota; kingdom Metazoa; phylum Mollusca; class Gastropoda; order Cycloneritida; family Neritidae; genus Theodoxus; species Theodoxus fluviatilis. Next base: position 23,714 of record JAWQFJ010000333.1, on the reverse strand, counting down.
GGTTTTGATGACGTCGTAGATTCAGAGTTTCCAGCAGTGCTGGTGGTGGTAGTCGTGGTGGTTGTAGTGGTGGGCGTAGTGGTGGTGGGCGTAGTGGTGGTGGGCGTAGTGGTGGTGGGCGTAGTGGTGGTGGGCGTAGTGGTGGTGGGCGTAGTGGTGGTGGGCGTAGTGGTGGTGGGCGTTGTAGTAGCCTCTGAAATTCAAAAGTGTATTGAATTTATAAGTATAATGCTTATTGTCCGTCATGTGGCACATTCGAGAGTAGCGTTTGTAAGGGCTAAGGTTTAGGGCTGGGGTGAAGCAACACAAAATCCTTAACATGTTAAGAGCATTAAATTAGTCAAGCAATTCATAACTGAACATTGATTTAGCTTTTAGTGTATGCAAATGCAGAAAGATTTTATAAGCAGAGTGAAACCTGGTGATATACGTAGTAGGACGTCACTGACACAGAACTTTTCAACATAAGAAAGTAATACTATGAGATTATCAATATAAGTTTTTAAGAACAACGAGCAGATTCTTGTGCATAAACTAGCAAGGTGATAAATGAGATGACTCTCGATAGGTTGGTACTATCTTTTGATAACATGTAATCTCATGCTGATTTTAAAAAAATGGTATTTTCTTTTGGAAGTGGTATTCGCCTCGATTTTTCACGTTTTTCCCAATATAGTTTTGTTCCTCTGTAACTGTAAGAAAGTCCAAGAAAAATATGCAACATAATAATGTCAGTGTGAAAGTCAGCGATTCCTTCGAAGTGAAGTGAATCAATCTAGAAACGAATTGTAGACAGAAAAGACATTAGGCGTGTTTGTTTGGGCCAAAATCTCGAGAAAATCGCGGGGGCTAGGCGTTGCCTACGTTCCTCGCTCATAAGAACGTACTCGCCGTTTAGGCGAGAGGCCGAGGGAGGTCCGGAGCTCCTTCAATTGGTGTGTTCTTTGAAGTGAAAAACAGATGTGATATCTGAATCGTCAGTTATTTTGTCTAACGGCAACTTCTTCACCGACTCTGGCGCCAGGACGCAGCCATGTTCTTCCGCCTTGCGAGATAATTGGCCGTTTTTCTAGCTGTAGGAGCGTCTCACTCGCCCTCGACTATCCATTCAGGGAGAAAGGCGAGATTTGTGGCCAAACAAACGCGCCTATTCACGGCAATGCGCGCAATTTCTTAATGTGTGGACACATGTACTTTGGCACCTCATTATGTTTGTGCAGGGATCTCCATCACCTGTAATTCATGTTCTTTGTTGACCAACCGCCATTGGCGACAGACTGGTAGCTTACCTGTCGTAGTCGTGATGACGTCAGGGTGTAGCTTTGCCCCACATTGCAGCGTGACGTCAGCGTCAGCTACAACAGAATAGAATAAGAATCATTCCGAAGTGCAGCTCTTTCCTTTGGATGTCTATTGTTGAGAACAAAGAGCAAATCAAATGCTTATTCTTGAAGATTGAATTTTGACTACTTTGACTATCAGGCATGTGGCTTGCTGAGTATAATTTTTATGAAAAATGATATTAAGAATGATCATGTACACATTGCACTACATGTATACAGAATCGTAATTGAGAAGGTGGGGTTGAAATAGCAGGTAGATTCAAAACCAGTGACAAATCGACTAGCACATTAAAAAAACAAAAACAACCCACAACACCTGTAAGGACAGGCTTTCTCAAGAATCAAATTTTGTTCGTATTCTTTGTTTGAAAAGAAAAAGTGGAAGAGATAGTGTTACACTTGGCATGATACGTCTCATTTCAAGACTGATCGAAGAATTAGAAAAATGTTAATCAATGCCATGAAATTTGTAGCAGCAAAAATTGACAAGCACATTTAAATCAGCCTGATTACACTTGATGACTAATATTCAGTCGTTCTAGGTCCGAAACCAAGGACAATTGTTTCCCAAAGTCAATCTAACTTTTACTTAGACGAAATTTATTTCTCTTTAAAAAAAAAATAATAACGTGGTTTTTGAGTGCCTACCGGAAATGACGACATAGGCTGCGTTGGGCACGTGCTTGCGAGAGAGATGAAAGGTCACGTTGAAAGGCGTTGACTGTGGGAAACTCAAGTAAATGTCATGGCAGGGCAATGTGAAAGTGCCGGCCGTCAGGATGACGTCACAGGGCGCTGAAGCTGCCTTTGGCTTGTGCGGATTGGCTAGGGCAACGATGGTCTTGACCGCTTTGCGGGAAGTGACGTTGCAGAGCCACGTGTTTTCTGCTTCCGATTGGTCGTTGGTTGAGAAGTAATCTGCAAGGTTGCTTGCCACGAAGCTGGTCATCACACGCTTGGAACTGACTGGCGAGGATGAAGCGAATGATGTGAGGGCTGATCCTGCATAAAAATTAAGAAGAACGTGTGAAAACCCGCCTTCAGATACAACCAGTTTAAGTCCGAGTAACTTGTAGGTGGAGTGACCTCCCTTGTGACAAATGCAGAAAGCACATCCTTCCCAAAGTGCGCATGATAATGTTTTAAAACCAATTTCTAGGCAGTTCAAAGCATTCGTGATTTACTAGGGTTATCGACAAAACAAAAACATAAAAAATTATAGAAATGTATTACGTGACAAAATACTGAAACATCACAGGGTAGTTACGATGAAAAGGACGTTAATTACAGCATTCTCATTAATAAACAGCTCAATGAAACAGTGCAGTATTCATAACGCGCTACCACAGGTATTGATGCCATCGCAGTACGTAATGCACGCCTGTGTACGTACCATTATTCGACTGTGTCTGGACATGTGCATGCGCAGGCCCTATACTTTCCTCCCTTTCCGCTCCCCCCCCCCCCTCCCCCCCCCCCCCCCCACCTCTCTCTCTCTCTCTCTCTCTCTCTCTCTCTCTCTCTCTCTCTCTCTCTCTCTCTCTGCCCCTCTCTCTCTCTCTCTCTCTCTCTCTGCCTCTGCCTCTCTCTCTCTCTCTCTGCCTCTGCCTCTCTCTCTCTCTCTGCCTCTGCCTTTCTCTCTCTCTGCCTCTGCCTCTCTCTCTCTCTGCCTCTGCCTCTGCCTCTCTCTCTCTCTCTCTCTCTCTCTGCCTCTCTCTCTGCCTCTGCCTCTCTCTCTGCCTCTGCCTCTCTCTCTCTGCCTCTGCCTCTCTCTCTGCCTCTGCCTCTCTCTCTGCCTCTGCCTCTGTCTCTGTCTCTCTCTCTGCCTCTGCCTCTCTCTCTCTGCCTCTGCCTCTCTCTCTCTCTGCCTCTGCCTCTCTCTCTCTCTCTCTGCCTCTCTCTCTCTCTCTGCCTCTGCCTCTCTCTCTCTCTCTCTCTGCCTCTGCCTCTCTCTCTGCCTCTGCCTCTCTCTCTCTCTGCCTCTCTCTCTCTCTCTGCCTCTGCCTCTGCCTCTCTCTCTGCCTCTGCCTCTCTCTCTGCCTCTGCCTCTCTCTCTCTCTGCCTCTGTCTCTCTGCCTCTGCCTCTCTGCCTCTGCCTCTCTCTCTCTCTGCCTCTGCCTCTGCCTCTCTGCCTGTCTGTCTGTCTGTCTGCCTGTCTGCCTGCATGCCTGCCTGCCTGCCTGCCTGCCTCTCTCTCTCTCTCTCTCTCTCTCTCTCTCTCTCTCACACCACATTTGAATAGTTTGCCTCAAGGGCTGAATGTAAGAAAGGCACTACTGCCTAATTCACTACGCTTGTAAAATTCGTTCGTTCGCTCTCTCTCTCTCTCTCTCTCTCTCTCTCTCTCTCTCTCTCTCTTTCTCTCTCTGTGTCTCTATCTCTCTCTGTGTCTCTATCTCTCCCCCACCATAGTCTCTTGTGGGTGCATGCGTGCGCACACAGAAGCACACACAGGTTCACGGAATCCATCCATTTTTACCTCACCTACAGCAACCTCAACAACCCTACATCCTGACTTCATCCCCACCTCCTCACCTCCACCCCCCTCTCGCATCTTCCTCGACCTCATTTCACCCCTCCTCCTTCCCCCCCCCCCCCCACTGCCCCTCCCTTCCTGGGCACTGTCCCAGGGGGCACCCACCGTGCACGCACTCGTACTCCAGACTGGAGATGAAGGGGATGGACATGTGGGAGCTGGGACCAGGTTCGGCTGCGCTGGCATTGACCCGGAAGTGGCACTTGGACTGACCCCAGCACTTGGAGTGTAGCTGTCCTGCCTCCTGGCGTGAGACAGCGCCCGAAGCGTCCATCTGCAGCAAACAGAGGACAGTGTGCAGTTCGTCAGAGGGAGTGAGATGTACAGGAGTCCAGGAAGGCAAAGGTCAAACTTGCTTATTAATCTGTTATGTTACACACCGCCTTTTCCCGCCCCTGTCGCTATTTCCATATCACCTTTACCTGCCCCTGCCATTTCCATACCACCTTTACCTGCCCCTGCCATTTCCATACCACCTTTACCCGCCCTGCCGACATTTCCTTACCACCTTTACCCGTGTCACGGATCCCTTTCTACTGGGACTTTTTCCCAGAGAGACAAATACAACATCCAATCAAAAGATACCACAATACAAGAAATGAAATACAACCAATACAATTTATTTGCCAACCCAACAGAGCAACACAAAGACTAGTCGGCCTCGGCGCAACCAATAAGCATGGCTGATCAACACCTCAATAAAGTACCCCACAGACCACCAACATCAAACTACAACCAGCACCCACTCAGAATATACACCATATAATGAAAACAAAACAAAACAAAACCAACAACTTCCAAAGCCCGAACTCGCACTACATCAATCTATCCCCACATCCGCCTCAGGTCAACACTAACCCTGCAACCACGGCATTAACAATCTCCGTAAATTGCAATCACATCAATCACTCCCCACATCACCGCAGGTCCCCACTCCCCTGAAAACCCAGCCGGTCACAATCTGAGACAATTTCAACTACATCTTCTAAACCACAAATCAACAGCATGACCAACGCCACACCAACCACCATTCGTCTGTCATAAAGCCAGAACCAACCTCTCTCTTCCCTGGAAAACACAGCAGTAACAATCTGGGACAATTTCAACTACATAATTCTAAACCACAAATCAACAGCATGACCAACGCCACACCAACCACCATTCACCTGTCATAAAGCCAAAACCACCTCTTGAAAATCACGACAGAATTAACAGATTGACAAAAAAAAAAACACGTTCCACACGAATCACCTCTATCGTACAGATACACGCCGGAAATGCTTTTCGCACATCAAACAATTTACAACACAATCACCAAACCAGGACTCAAAATTCTTTTCCAATATTCACAGTATATCAATATCAATCAGCAAATTTAAACAACTCCAATTTCCAAAATAATTTTAACCACATCAATCCCAACCAACACCAACCCTAACACACGGTTCAACTCGTGCAGACAAATAATTCCAACACCTCAACCACCACCATCACAACCCATAACTCGCGATTCAACTCGTGCAGACAAATAATTCTAACACATCAATCCCAACTTTGAACAAAATTGGATAGGAGTTTCACCCTGGTCCGGGGACAACCACTATGCCTTACAGAACCTCTTCAATCACAACAGGTATCAACTTTAACTTTTTCCCATGCTCACAGTATATCAATATCAATCAGCAAATTTTTACAACTCAAAATTCCAAAATAATTTTAACCACATCAATCTCAACCAACACCACTCCTAACTCACGGTTCAACTCGTGCAGACAAATAATTTAAACACATCAATCCCAACTTTGAACAAATTGGATAGGAATTTCACCCTGGTCCGAGGACAAACATTATGCCTTACAGAACTTCTTCAATCACAACAGGTATCAACTTTAGCTTACTTCCTAGTTAACACGTAAGTCATTATATCAACACACCGACTCCACGACAATTTGTACTCACGGAAACTCTCATTCCCCCGACAAGACAGCCGATAAACACACTCTCGCTGGTCGAGACTCTCAACACGAGAAATCTCCACTGTGGTCCACACAGCGTCACCTGACTTTTAACACTCCAAAGATCAGGCTCTCCTCGAAACCAACCCCAACCTTCTACTCTCTCCGGCTCTCTACCTCTGTCTGACTCGATTTCCGCCTCTCCACCCCCTTCTCCAATCTCCCGTGAGCCACTCGCGAGCAACTTGCACGGACCAAACCCTCGTAGTTCCTGCAACATCCTATGTCCGTGCGCGCGGTGAACTCTCTTCACCCGCTAGTCCGTGTCTCCACGTGAGGTTATTCTTTCCTTCCTCGGCCAAAACCCTTTCCCCATTTAGCGTATCTTATCGCCAGGCGGTTAAAGGCCCTTCTTCACCGTCTCCGAAAATTCGCCGTGCGACAACCCGCCCCTGCCGTCATTTCCATACCACCTTTACCTGCCCCTGCCGTCATTTCCATACCACCTTTACCCGCCCCTGCCGTCATTTCCATACCACCTTTACCTGCCCCTGCCGTCATTTCCATACCACCTTTACCCGCCCCTGCCATTTCCATACCACCTTTACATGCCCCTGCCATTTCCATACCACCTTTACCCGCCCCTGCCATTTCCATACCACCTTTACATGCCCCTGCCGTCATTTCCATGCCACCTTTACCCGCCCCTGCCGTCATTTCCATACCACCTTTACCCGCCCCTGCCGTCATTTCCATGCCACCTTTACCCGCCCTGCCGTCATTTCCATACCACCTTTACCTGCCCCTGCCGTCATTTCAATACCACCTTTACCTGCCCCTGCCACAATTTCCATACCACCTTTTCCCGCCTCTACCACCATTCCCATACCGGCTGTTGTTGCCAGCTAAACTCCAGCTACTCCCTCTTATGTTTTCCTCTGCAAACTCAATGTTTTAAAGATCATGCAGAATCCAATCAGAAAAGCATAGGCTGTTGGTGTCATTACGTCATAGCATCTTTTAATACTGTTCAATAGAAAAAAGTGGGAAGATTTTCCCAAGATGCTATTTTCCCCCGAGCGGCAATGGCTGCTCCATGAACTGATTTTACTGATCACGTGGTAGCCTTGGATCTGGGATGTCAGTTGTTCTTCACGTGATCGCTAAATTTGAAACAATGAGATTCAGCAAAAAAATTCTGGAAAATGTCCATCCCCCTCGCTGAGGGAAGGGGGCGTTATGGCTGTGGCGGCAGAGGGGAATGGGGGTGGGGTGGGGTGGAGGTAGGGTGGAGGAGGGGTGGGGTGGGGTGGGGGTGGGGTGGGGTGGGGTGGGGGTGGGTGGGGTGGAGGTAGGGTGGAGGAGGGGTGGGGGTGGGGTGGGGGTGAGGTGGGGTGGAGGTAGGGTGGAGGGGGTGGGTGGGGTGGGGGTGGGTGGAGGTGGGGTGGGGTGGGGGTGGGGGTGGAGTGGATGTGGGCTGGGGAATGATGTTAACAGCGTCATGGGAATCGAGTCTCCACAGTGAAATTTCAGTTTCATCATGAAACGTCTTCGATCGTTGTACAATTGCAACTGAACTACGTTCAGAACTGCACTACTTCATGTAGTGCATGCGCTCGCATCCTCACACTTAGTTATTCACCAACGTATGCACATGCACTCACGCATACTCGTACACATACCATATACACACACGAATGCGTGTGCACACACACGCAGGGCCGGATCAAAGTTTTTTGAGGGGGGGTGCTTAAAATTGTTTTAGGGTCTTCTCATCGAAGTGGCGAAGCCACGAGTGCGTGCCTGCGAAGCAGGCACGCCCCTCTAGGGGGGTCCGGGGGCTGCCCCCCCGGAAAATTTTGAGAAAAATGGTGCAAATCTGTGCAATCTGGCAGTGCGGTCATTTCCAAGAGTTTTTGTTTGGTCACAGATTCTTCCTGTCTCTGCCCGGGTTTGATTTGTCTGTGCGAGTAGCAAAAGGAAGGCATCTTAATTATAGCAGCACCCCCCCCCCCCCCCTCCCTCCCCAGCTACCTTGGCTGCCAAGTAGAGTGTGCTTATACCAAGTGGAGAGTAGTACAGCATCTGGGCCCAGCATCTTTTAGCCCCCCCCCCCCCCCCCCCTCCTTCCCAAGCTTTTTACTAACTATACTGTCTCTGCTACCAAGCAAAGTGTGCCGATATCCGATGAGGTGGGAAGTAGATCAACATATTTGAGCAACCACCCCCCCCCCCCTCCCTCCTTCCCCCAACTCCCGGCTGCCACGGAGGTTTTTTTTTTTTTTTTTTTTTTTTGGGGGGGGGGTGCTCGAGCACCCCCAGCACCCCCCCTAGATCCGGCCCTGACACGTTCACAAGCATATACAGACATAAATTCGCACACACACATATTCACACACATATTTACACATGTGCACGTGCAAATACTCTCTCTCTCTCTCTCTCTCTCACACACACACACACACACACATATTATACACACACACACACACACACACACACACACAAACACACATACACGCACGCACACACACACACACACACTCCGCACACACACACGCACGCACACATGGCCCTGAAAGACAAAGATATCTCTCACCCTTGTCAAGACAAAAGAATCATAGCAATCAATACCTTCAATTAACCAATCAATCGACCAATCAGTCAATCAATCAATCAATCAATCAATCAATCAATCAATCAATCAATCAATCAATCAATCAATCAATCAATCAATCAATCAATCAATCAATGTACTGTACAACCAATCAAATCGATCAACTCGATCAAATCAATCAATCAATCAATCAATCGCTCACTCCCTCGCTCTCTCGCTCGCTTGATACATCGATCAATCGATAAATCAACCAAATCAATCAA
>JAWQFJ010000333.1:5000-10000 GCA_034096865.1 Theodoxus fluviatilis | reverse complement strand
CCTGACTTTCCACCAAATTTCATCAGAATCCCTTGTGAGCTTTAAACAGTTATTTTGCCGAATAACCAACTAATTAACTAAGGAATGACAGAACAAACCGAGGGATAAACACTGTCTCATTGGCGGGGGTAATTACTACATTATGACGAAGCAGATATTGCAGATCCGTTCAGGCTGGCACCCGTGCTTCTTCTCCATACTCACATTGGACTTATAAGAAGCAGTTTGGAAACCTTATGTACTGTCTCTCTCTCCGTGAAACGCTGGGCTGCCTTCCAGCAAGACGATTACAGAATAACCGTTTATCAACGTCACCCAAAAAGCTAGACATCCATAGATGTGTTGTTGAATGTTTGTCTTGTGTCTCCTCCTACTATCCGAAAAAGAACAGAGGCCCGATAATGGGAACACAGATCTCAAGCAGAGACAGCTATACGACTTGAAATAGATGTCAAACACTGAGCGTGTGTTCGGTCCCAATGTTGCTGGATGAGACTCACGCAGACGATGTCCAGCCACAGTGGGAAGGAAAATAGGTCAGTGAGTGTAAATAACATGTACGTGTATGTCACACTTACACTGACTTAAATAATCTGTGGGAAAAGTTATATCGCTGTCAAATTGATTTCTACGTCAATTAACGTGGACCTTAACGTATTAACTTATATGTAAATTAATATACTGTATATCTTTTGAATGACTGTTCAATGAAACGTACGTCTAAGGCCGTTTGATGCCCCTTCATTAGAGCCTGTATGCAGGGAGAAAGATTCTTCATGAGCAAGCCTCACTACTAAAGGAATTACCATAGATGTTACGTCAGAAGTTACATGCTATGCATGGGCGATGACTTGCATTGTAGTTGTGACTGTGGAGGTATGCAGTAACACGTTAGGGGGAATCCCGGGAATTCTTTCTGCGCATGTGCAAACGTCTTTGGCTGTCGTCTGCCTGTTACCAGATAACGCATTATGCGCGCATGCAAGTCCCCCTGCAACTCATCTACAATTTCCAATATTTCATGGCGATGGAATATACATTTTATGAAGATTTCTTCATCATCGAACGAATCAAGTAGATTCGTTTGTGTAGTTTTTCAGTATCGCACTTGATTAAAGGGGAACAACCCCTTATTCTACTATGTCCATATTAAGAGCTAAGAGTAGTTTCCCTTGGAGTTTGGAAGATCAGGGATCGACTACGAACGCTGATTAAAATCACGCTCCCAACTTTATTCAGTGTTCATGTTGTTGATGCCATGTGCAACTCATATCACAGCAATTCAGCAACATCGCATTGGCGACGATTTGGACGACGAAACTCCGCAACATAACAGATCTCTTCGAAGGCAAGTTGATCATTTCTAAGTACACTTTGACTTTCTCAACGGTCGATTTCTCATCATGGCGTCCTCCATACCTATGATGCAACCTTACCCAGCTTTTGACTGCTCAGCAGAGGGCCGTGCAGTTCGTTGGCAGAAGTGGGTTTCCAGACTTAAAAATTATTTCATCGCATACAAGATCACAGAGGATCAACAACGCAAATCGCTGCTTCTCACATTCGGCGGTGATGACTTGAATGACATCGTGGATACATTTTCAGAAGATGAGCTTCGTCCCGGCGAAAACGTCACTCATTTCGACAAACTGTGCACCGTGATCACGACATACTTCAATCCAGAACAAAACGCAGAATTCCAGAAGTACATTTTCCGTCACACGGAACAGATGACAGTGACAACATCGACGAGTTTTACTCACACCTTCTCCACCTAGCTCATACTTGTGACTTTACTGACATGAACTCGGAAATAAAGTCACAACTCATTGCTGGATGCAAATCACATAAGGTGCGTGAGAAAGGCTTAGCAAACCCCAAACTCACCATGACGGAGCTACTGGCATACGCCAGAATACTGCAACTTACTGCAACACAATCCCAAGAGATGGCTGCTGGGGCAGCTGAAGTCAACCGTCTTCAGAGAAGCAACTACTATCAGCAACGTAGTCGCCCTCCACAGCACGAAGCACACCAATCTTCTCGTCGGTCCTGCAACAATTGTGGTGGAGAGTGGCCACACAAAGGAGGTAGAGCAAGCTGCCCAGCTTTCAACAAACAATGCAGTGCCTGCAAGAAAATGAACCATTTTGCAAGAGTATGCCGCTCCAGCCAACGACTTCTGAATCAACCTACACATGCACAGACAAGCGTTCCACCTCCAGCCACATCTGATGTTCATACTGTGAACGACACGCAAGCGAGCACCCAGCAGGATGACGCAGCAGGCATGTCACACTACGTCTTTGCTACTAACAGCAAGGGTTTGCCTGTTTTTGACATCACCGTCAACGGCAAAGCACTGCACTTCCTGGCAGACTCAGGGGCATCTGTGAATCTCTTATCAGAGTCAGACTTTCAAACACTCAGCCCTCTGCCGAAACTCAAGCCGTCTTCCAACAGAATCACTGCCTACGGTAGTCGGTCTCCTCTACCGATACTAGGAACATTTGACACAGACCTGACCTACGAAAACACCACCATCACAGCATCCATCTGTGTAGTCAGTGGCAGTGACGCCTGCAAAGCACTCAAGATTCTGACCACTGTGAATCACGTCAAACCACTACAAGAGGAGCTGAAAACAGAATTTCCATGTCTTTTTGATGGTTTGGGTAACCTGAACGACAGAAAAATCAAGCTACACATCGACCGCGATGTCCAGCCTGTGGCACAGCACTACCGGCGTGTCCCATTTCATGTGCGCGAGCACATAGAAGATCAGCTGAAGCATGATGAAGAGGCCGGTATCATCGAGAAAGCAACAGGCCCCACGCCTTGGGTCTCTCCGGTGGTGGTCGTTCCGAAACCCAAACAACCCGGCAAAGTGCGAGTATGTGTTGACATGCGCGCCGCAAACAAAGCTATCAAGAGAGAGAGACATGCGACACCTACTCTAGATGAGCTGAAAACTATGCTATCCGGGGCCAAGGTGTTCAGCAAATTGGACCTGAACCAAGGATACAATCAGCTGGAGCTAGATGAAGAATCACGGTATATCACTACATTCGCAACACACCTCGGGCTGTACCGCTACAAACGCTTGTTCTTCGGCGTGAATTCTGCCAGTGAAATCTTCCAAGAAGCAATACGCCAAGCGCTGTCCGGCATCAATGGCGTGGTCAATGTCAGCGATGACATTCTCTGCTACGGGACGTCGCAAGGCGATCACGATGCCAATCTACGTGCGCTGTTTCAACGTCTTCAGGAGAAGGGTCTGACGCTGAATGCCGACAAGTGCGTGTACAACAGAAAGTCGCTGGAATTTCTGGGCCATGTTTTTGGCGAAGACGGCATCAAACCCAGCCAAGACAAACTCAAAGCAATCATCGATCTGCCTACGCCTACCAATGCCTCTGAAGTCCGCAGCCTTCTTGGCATGATGAATTTCTGCAGCGCTCAGCATATCCCCAACTACGCCACACTGACGCATGACTTGCGCCAGCTGACAAAGAAAACTACACCGTGGTCGTGGACAGCAAAACATGACGCGGCACTCACAACATTGAAACTGGAACTCAGCCAGGCCACGACGCTCGCCTACTTCAACCCCATCACACCCGTTGAAATCTACACGGACGGCAGTCCAGTCGGCGTATCCGCTGTACTCACACAGGAAGGGCGCATCATTCAGTTTGCAAGCCGAGCTCTCACCCCAACAGAACAACGGTACTCACAAACAGAGCGAGAAGCCCTTGCCATCACTTGGGCGTGCGAGTACTTTCACATCTACATTTTTGGAGCACCATTCTCAGTATACACAGACCACAAGCCGCTGATCTCGATGTTCAACAACCCCCGAGCGCAAGTCTCAGCGCGGATAGAGCGCTGGATCATGAGGATGCAGCCATATGAGGTCACAGTTCAGTACCGCCCAGGAAACGACAACCCAGCAGATTACTTGAGCCGCCATCCTGTCACTCAAATTCCCAGCGACAGAGAAGAGAAAATCGCAGAAGAATATGTCAACTACGTAACACAAACATCGACGCCAAAAGCAATGACATGTGACGAAGTTGCCACAGAGACAACAAAGGACGCAACACTCACAGCCGTCATCAACGCCATCTTGACCAATCAATGGTTCGTCAAAGACTCAGACGTCGATGTCAAAACCTTCCAGGTCCTTCACCAATGCCGCGCTGAACTATCACTAGCCCACGACGCCCGCATTCTGTTGAAAGGCCGCCAGATCGTTCTTCCAGCATCGCTTCACCAGAAAGCAATCGCCATCGCACATAGCGGCCATCAAGGCATAGTCAAAACACTAGCTCTTATGCGTGAGAAAGTTTGGTTCTACGGTATGCAGCGCTTCGTTGAACACACAGTCAAAACCTGCATGACTTGCCAAATTGCGACGCCGACGACAACACGCGAACCACTTCAGATGTCAGACCTGCCGAATGCTCCATGGACAGAACTGTCATGTGATTTCGGACACCTACCAAACGGCCAGTACATCCTCGTCGTGACAGATGAGTACTCTCGCTACCCAGTCGTTGAAATCCTTGACTCTACAGCAGCAGTTGCCGTCATTCCACGGCTCGACAGAATTTTCGCAGAATTTGGCATCCCAGAATCACTAAAATCTGACAATGGCCCACCATTCAACTCACACGAGTTTGCTCAGTACTGTCAACACATGGGCATCAGACACAGGAAGATCACTCCACTCTGGCCACGTGCTAATGCAGAAACAGAGCGCTTCATGAGGACAATCAAAAAGGTCATCAACAGTTCCACTGTACCGAATTTCAGGCAAACAATGTATCGGTTTCTCTTCGACTACCGTACAACCCCACATTGTACCACAGGCGTACCCCCAGCCACAGTCCTGTTTGGCCGCCCACTGAAAACAAAGCTACCAGAGCTCCCAGCAGAACGCCAAGATGACCACGGAATGCGTCTCCGAGACGGTCAGCAAAAAGCTAGCATGAAGC
>JAWQFJ010000332.1:56821-77353 GCA_034096865.1 Theodoxus fluviatilis | reverse complement strand
GAAAGATGGAACCCTCCCTTCCACCAGCCTCACGCTTCAACGAGCCCTGACCAGGCTATAAATAACCCGACCGTTAATGGCCCATCGTTTCTTCACCCCTGTCAGAAAGACACTTCATTCAACGGCAGTCAGCAGAGGCTGACGCAATCAGATAAGTTGTATCACAAAGGCTGGCTGGCTAAACCTTACATTTTGATACCTTAAATTAGTTACCTTAAGAATTATCATTTCATCTGTATTATTAAACGTCATCTTTAAAGTTCAATTCACACTTTCTCCTCTGTACGGTCTTGTTCACTTGCATGGCATGGAATGAATGAAAGAATGTTATGGAACGGTAAGCAAAACCCCTAGACCGATCTCTCTTGAATGGGAGATAAAGAGCCCCGTTCGTAACAATTGGGTAGCTCAGTCCGAGATTTGAATCATTGGTAAAACTTTGTAACAGTTGAAATATTCATAAGAGATTTGAATCAATCATTCCATCCACTGTAATAGAAAATTTGAGCTGTGAGAAACTGTTTTTCTAGAATATTGACCTATTGGAAAAGAGTGAGCAAGCTGTGTGTCTGAACGAAAGATTGTGTTGTCAACTCTGTTACTTTGACTTGCTTCACCTGTGAAAGGAACTCATGCATTTCATTGTGTACTGATCAGACTGACAATCGACGTGACATTTTTGCTTAGGTGATGACAGTTAAGAATTAGAATTTTGGACAACCTTAGCTGAGTTTGAAGATAAGTCATGGACACAGTTACGAACTTTATCACAAACTTAGATGTACAAATCCTAAGTAAAGCAACAAAGAAAGAATTGTTGCAGATTGCCGAGCACTTTGAAATCAGTATCAAAAAAGGGAGGGTTGAGATCATCAGAGCACAATTGATAGAGGGTCTTAGAAACAAGGAAATTCTTGTAGATTCAGGGAAGGAGGCAGAACTTGATTTTAACATGGCAAGTCTAAATCAAGCAGAAGAACAAGAAGGTCAAAATTCTGGTCGTTCGACACCAGGGAGTAGAAATGGAATGGCAAGCATGCCAGACCCATTAGAACTTAGGAAGCTTGAGATGCAGCATGAGATAGCACTAAAGCAGCATGAGATAGCACTAAAGCAGCATGAGATGCAGCAGGAGAGGGCACTGAGACAGATGGAGCAGGAGATAGCACTGAAGCAGCAGGAGAAGCAGCAGGAAATAGCCCTGAGACAGATGCAGCTGGAGATGGAGATGCAGAAAGAAGTCAAGCTTAGAGAACTAGAACTGCAATCCAGAGATAGGAGAGAATCCAGTGGTAGTAGCAGCAGTGAGTCGGTCACCGTGAAGGTGGACAAAGTTCCAGCATTTGATGAGGCAAATCTGGAAAGCTACTTTGAGTATTTTGAGAAGACTGCTATCACCTGGAACTGGCCCAGAGCAAAGTGGACAGCACTCCTACAGTCCGTGCTAGTAGGAAAAGCACGCGACGTTTTTGTTTCCCTAACTACAGAAGACAGTCAGGACTATGTGAGAGTGAAGGAAGCTATCTTGAGGGAGTACCAACTCGTACCTGAAAGCTATAGAAAGAAATTCCGTAGCCTGCAGAAAGCAGAGAGAAAAACTTTCAGAGAATTTGCTCATGATCTAAGAACCACGTTTGACAGGTGGTTACGGGCAGAAGAGGTGGGAAATAGCTATGAGAAGCTCAGGGAGACAATGCTCATGGAGGCGTTTCATGAGAGGGTGACTGACGATCTCAGGATGCATCTCTCAGATCGCAGGGTAGAAACCCTAGATCAGGCCGCTACGGTATGCGACACGTACGCGGCAGTGCACTGCCAAGTAGGGAATGCAGGGAGAGGGAATTCTCCAGCACAAGGGAAGTTCGGAGGTGGGAAGCCTCACCAGAGAGCATATGACCATTCTAAGAATGGAAGTCATAGTCGAGGGAGCCATGCAGGGCATAGGAACCAGGGTGGAGAGAAACGGGAAGGGATAGACCTTTCCCAAATCCAGTGCTATCGATGTAAGGAATTCGGCCATTTCTCCAGAGATTGCCGTCTTAACCAACCAACGTCTCATTCTATGTTTGCGTGTCGCGTGTTCAGGGAGCAGCCCAAAACGCAGTGGCTAGGCAGGGAGGGTGTAGAACCCCAGAAAGGAGACGAATCTCGCCCGATCACCGGTCTCGGACCGAGAGGGGAATTCGATCCTTACATCAGTCAAGGACTGATAGGATTGCCAGGCGGAACGAAGCAACGTGTCCGAATGCTTAGAGATACTGGCGCGAATGTGACGATAGTGCGCGGTGATGTACTGCCGTTCAATAGCCGAGAGACAGACAGGAGGACTTGGTTGTCAGGAATCATTCCTGGAGTCGGGAAATACGTTCCCACCCATCAGGTAGAGATAGAGAGCGCTCTAGTCTCAGGAACGGTGCAAGTAGCAGTTCTAGATGGGATGATAGGCTGTGGAAGCTTTGACGTCATTTTGGGTAATGACTTAGTGCCGCCTGCCAGGCAGGTCGAGCTAACCCTAACTTCACCCCAGGTGGTGACAGTAGATAGGGAGAAGGAGACAGGTTTCTCAGCATGTGAGGTGACACGTGCGCGTGGAAGAGAAGCAGAAAGGGAGACAGATATCTCGGAGACCTCCCTAGGAGAGAATGTAGAGACAGTAGTCCGAGGAGAGAAATCAGACCTAGAGGTCAGAGACAGGAGTCAGACAGAGAAGTCGGACACAGAAGTCAGCGACGGGAGTCGAAAGGAAGAGTCAGATACAGGGCAGGACAGCGACGTACCTAGCCAGAGATCGGAGGGGAATACAGAGGCGGATGCCAGTACAGGCACCCCAGTAGAGGTAAACTCCAGCAAGGAAGACAACCTGTTAGAGGAACAGACGGGAGATAGAGAACTCAAACCCCTGTTTGAGCAAGTCATCCCCCAGGAAGTAGTGCAAGTGGAGAGAGGAGACAGAGAAGAAGCAATAGTGCAGGTGGAGAGAGAAAACAAGGCAAGCGTGAAAGCGTGTCTGTGTTTATCGGTTCCTGCCGATAGTGGTGTGAATGTCATGAAGGGTGACAGAGCAGAAGAGAGCAGCGAGAGTGACCACGTTGGGATGGAGAGTGAGAGATACCAGAGAAGTGTATCGAGCAAACGCTATCCACGGCGAGATGTCCAATTGAGAAGAGTGCCCGAGGCTAGCTTAGGAGGTGAGAAATGTGTGCCTTTCCCAGGGGTGACAGTGGAACGAAGAGACGTGTGTGTGAAAGAAGAGGAGGAGAGGACAGTTGAAGGAATGATGAGTGTACTACAGCCCCATGTGGCCATGGAGGACTGCAAGAGGGAGGCGAGGACTGAATCTCGTGTAGAGACAGGGATGGAAAGTGCCGAGCCCAGGGAGACCCCAGGTGGCGGGTGGACAGTGCGTGTTAATGACTGTCCCGGCGAGGCAAAGCAGAGAGGGAGAAGAGGGCGTGAATGGAAGAAACGGAAGAAAGGAAGAGAAGTCTGAACTTGGAGGAATGGTCGAATGGGGATGAGAAAATGGATATGTCTGTCTGACTAGACCTATAGTTCACTAGCTGACGACAACGACCAGAGACATATGTAACCTTTCACAGGTAGAAGCAAACATGTGTCTATCCTCCTGTGTTTTCCCCTTTCTGTCTTTGCATGCCACTGTATTGATGTATTCACAATGGATAGTGATTAGAAAATATGTAACTGTCAGAGAAGGTTACAACCTTATATGAAGTAGACTAATGATGTGTTGAATAGTCAATTACCCCCATCGTGAATTCCAAATCCCCTGTAATTCACGACATTAGGTGTAGGGATGTCATGAATAGAGATGTTTTTGCTTAAGTTGATTCAATAGATATTTGCCCACTCATCGTGAATTCCAAATCCCCTGTAATTCACGACTTTTAGGTGTGGAGGTGTGATGAATGGAGAGATTTTGTTGTAAGTTAGTTATATGAATAAGTATATGAGCCAGCCAGTTCTCAAACCTAGCTTTTAGATAACCCAGCCAGCAGTTAGGAAATTGTGTCAGGGTGGGATTTTGAAAAGGACAAAGGAGATTTGAACGTTTCTACTGCGTCGTGCCTGTGCCAAAAATAGGACTGGTCAGTGTGTGTAGACAAAGGAGCCCAATCTCGTGACGCCGGCCTCTGATGCAGGTCGCGTCATCCACATCTCGTGACCAGAGGAGACAAAAGAATCCGGCTTGTAAACAAGGTCCCATGACCGGGGTCTCGTGATGAGGGCAAGGCACGGACCTCACAGGAGCCAGGGGATGGATTGTTCCACAGATCCTAACCCATGGCTCCCAAGTCGTGCTTGTATTTGGAAGGAAACAGGAATTACTTCATTGAACTCGCTTTGAAATTACTTCTTACAAATGTTGCCTCATTCAGCATAACACCGTCTATTGAATGAATCATATGCCGTTGCAAGTGGTTGTCTTACTTGAGAGGAAACATTAGATTTATACTCAAAATGTTACAATTCAGATGCCAGAGTGGGAGGAATGCGCACTAGCCAGGGGTCACGCTAATGCAAGGAGTGATTCACAGGGCAGCTGCACTAACAATCAGACCACAGTAGAGGGGGGGTCACAGAGCGGTCAGCTGGTCAGCTTGCCTTACAGAAAGGATGGGGGAGGGGGGTTGGAGAGAGGTCTGACACACAGGATTGGGGGTGGGAAGAGACAGAAGAAGGGATATGTCAATAGAGGATGAACACAGCAGATGTACACTACACTTTGTGATAGGTGCACCTTATGACATGGACACAGTAGATGTACGATACACTCGGTGATAGGTGCACCTCATCACATATTGTATGATTCTTAAACACGTGTATGGTGATGGTCGGGGAACATTTTATGTGGCTTTTGTCGACTATGAGAAAGCGTTCGACTCAGTTGATAGAGAGCAACTTTGGAAGATCCTCGCAACCTCTGGTCTTTCTAGCAAATTTTTAAAAATGCTGATAGCCATGTATACTAATGTCGAAGCTTGTGTGAGATGGAACAATATCACGTCAGATTTCTTCAAATGCCCTTCTGGCGTGAAACAGGGGGCAATAGAGAGCCCGACAATTTTCTCCCTATATATTAACGTCGTAGCTTTTCATGTACAGAAGACGGGGAAACATGGAGTTCAACTATTACCTGGCATGCCCGAATTTTTCTCTCTGCTGTTTGCAGACGATATTGCACTGCTCTCTACGACTGCAGCAGGCCTACAAAATCAACTGAACAACCTTGTCCAGGTCTCTCATTATTTGGGTCTAAAGGTTAACCCAGATAAAACCAAGGTGATGGTCTTTCGGAAAGGGGGCCCTTTAGCAAAGGGGGAACGATGGTCCTTGGGAGACAGAAAATGAAGATAGTGAATAATTATAAGTATTTAGGTTACACTTTTTCTACCAGGCTGTCCTCAAGTGCCCATCTGACTGACCTAGCTACCAAGGGGAAACAGAGAGTTGTTCAGATACTGAAGACCATGTGGCGTTTACACAACCTGAATACAACTGTATTCTTTAAAATGTTTGATTCTCAGGTGCAGTCACTTTTGCTCTATGGTTCAGAAGTATGGGGTATGAGTAACACTGATATTGTTGAGAAAGCTCATAGTTTTGCATGTAAAAAAATCCTAAGTCTTGACAGCCGAACTCCTAACCACATGGTGTACGGCGATCTAGGTCGTCATCCACTGTCCATCTCAGGGTGCACGAGGGCTGTGAAATATTGGCTTAAAGTATGTAAAATGCCGAACAGCAGACTGCCAAAGCAAGCATACTTTTCGCTTCTTAAGTCGTCTGTACCCGGTACTAGAAACTGGGCAACTAACATAGAAAACTGCCTGTCTAAGTTTGGGTTTGCCAATGTGTGGTCTACTGGTGGTGTAAGTAATGAAAAAGGTTTCCTCAGAGCATTTAAATTAAGGCTTAGGGATTGCAACATCCAAGAATGGCAAACTAACAACGCAGCCAGTGAGAGATATCGTTGGTACTCTTCCTTCAAATCCACCTTTGGACAGGAAGAATACATTAATAGCATTACGATTAAGAAATTCCGAGATTCGTTTGTAAGGTTCAGGTATGGTATTAACGATCTGAAGAATAATAGACATCGTTATGATGGGATGAGGGAGGACAAGAAGTGCCCCTTTTGCATCGATAATGAAAATGAAGACCATATACTGTTAACATGTACTTTTTACTCAGACCTCAGAAAAAAATACCTTGGGCAATATCTGCACACAGGAACATTCTGTACAGGTGCACAGCTACTCAAAATATCGTGTGAGAGACAAACTAGAGATGTGGCTATGTATGTCCATTATGCTTTGAAACTCCGGGAAGAAAAACTTTCAGTTGACACATAATGATAATCCTGCGGTTAACTGTCCATCACATACATTTTGTGTTTGTGATCTCATTATTGTAAAGGGCGGTCGGCCTAAAACAATAAAAGTCAAAGTCTCAAAGTCAAAGTCTCTCTCTCTCTCTCTCTCTCTCTCTCTCTCTCTCTCTCTCTCTCTCTCTCTCTCTCTCCTGACCAACCGCTTACGATTTTGGGCAGAAGAAGGAAACAAGTTCAGTTTCGCGCAAGCAGGTTTTCGTGCAAACTATTCCACGATCGACCATATTTTTGCACTGTACTCAATGGCTGTAAAGGACGTATACGGAGAAGGTCGTGGCAAACTCTATGCTTCCTTTGTTGACTTCGAAAAGGCCTTTGATTCCGTAAACCGTTCGTGTCTGTGGAGCGTTCTGAAGAAGCTGGGTCTCTCTACTAAGTTTGTGAATATGCTGAAAGCTGTGTACGCACATGTTGAAGCCAGTGCACGGTGGGGAAATGATTTGTCTGATCCCTTTGATTGTCCAGTCGGCGTGAGACAGGGGTCAGTTGAGTCGCCAATAATTTTGTGTCTATATATAACATATATAGCAGATTACATACGGGACATTGGGCGCCATGGAACTTTCTCTCTCTATTATTGGCCGATGACATCGTGCTACTGTCCACTGCTCCTGTAGGTCTACAACGCCAACTTGATAGTCTAAGCATAGCATCGAGTCACCTCGGCCTCTCTGTTAATAACGAAAAGACTAAGGTAATGGTTTTTAGAAAAGGGGGCTTTTTGGGTAGAGGAGAACGATGGACCATAGGTGGAAATAACCTGGAGGTAGTGAACAAGTACAAGTATCTGGGTTTTGTTTTTACCACTAAGCTGTCCATTTCCGTGGCTCTCGATTGCCAAGTGGTCAAAGCAAAACAGAAAATTCTGCAGTTGTTAAGAACCATGAGAAATCTACACTCCCAGAGCGTCACTGTCTTCTTCGGCTGTTTGTTGCCCAGGTGCTACCGGCATTGTTGTATGGTGCACAGCTATGGGGATTGACCAAATGGAACAACGTGGAAAGCTTGCATGTAAGCGCTTTCTTAGCGTAGATCTGAAATCCCCCAATAACATGTGTTATGGCAACTGGGCAGATACCCTCTTTTCATCACCACCACTCTTAAGGCGGTTAAATATTGGTTTAGATTGTGCAAAATGCCGAACAACAGAATAGCCAAGCAAGCATATATCATGTTATCTCGCTCCAATATACCCGAAGATATGAATTGGGTGAAAGCAATAGAAATGTGTTTATCTCGTCTTGGCTTCACTTACGTATGGAACAACTGTGGCACATTGGACGAGCGAGTTTCCTTCGTAGTTTGAAACAAAGACTGCGAGACTGTTACCTGCAAGAATGGAGCTCGGCACTTGACGAAAGCAACATATTTGGTTTTTATAGGACTTTTAAAGTAACCTTTGAATGTGAGCAATATTTATCATGTTTAAACATAAGGAAATTTCGTGATGCGTATATTCGTTTCCGCTTTGGATGTAATGATCTGAAAATGAATTTACGGTCAAGAAAAGAGGATAATTTTGACAAGAACTGTCCATTCTGTGACGAAATCGACAACGAAGCTCACTTTTTATGTAACTATAACTAGAAATATATTTACCCTGATGTACAATTGTTCGTTTTATTTGAACTTACATACTGACGAGTTTGATATGTCACTTTATCACCAGAAGATTATGTTCTATTTTAACTCATACAACTGATACGCTAACTTTTTAATATGTACATATGTGTATATTCCTAGGTGATGGGTCGTCGGCCGCAAACAAAGAATCAATCAATCAATCTCTCTCTCTCTCTCTCTCTCTATCTCTATCTCTCTCTCTCTATCTCTCTCTCTCTCTCTCTTTCTCTCGCTCGCTCGCTCGCTCGCTCTCATACCATGGTATATGGGGAGACTGGAAGGTATCCACTGCATATCAATGCGAAATTGAGGTCAGTGAAATATTGGCAGAAACTGTTGAAAATGGAAGACTCCAGATTACCCAAATTAGCATACAACATGATGGTTAAACAAGTTCATAGCAATAACTGGGCAACAAAAGTAAGACGTCTTTTACTTGAATATGGCTTTGAAGAACAATGGACTAAACAACGTGTCTCAGAAGAACAAAGTCTCGTCAGAACGCTGAGGGAAAGATTGATTGACAAATTTAATGAGGACTGGAAAAAAAACCTGGTGGATAGTGATCGGTTTTCTGTGTATCGCCTATTTAAAAAATCGAGAGAGTTGGAAAGATTTTTATGCAGTGTAGATAAAAATCTCTTTAGAGAGATGATCACTCGTTTTAGATTAGGAATAAGTGACTTATCGTGCCATAGATTACGTTACTGTACTGACAGTCCTGCTATTTGTCCATTATGTCATCAACAGACGGAAAATGAGATACAATTTTTGTTCAAATGTCCTCATTTTGCAGATCTGAGAAATAGATAATAAGTTCTAGACACAACAATGATACCGATGACCTGGTGGGTATTTCATCGTCGCAGGATGAAGCTGTGATTAGAAACTTGGCAGCATATTTGTATTTTGCTTTCAAAAAGAGAGAAAAAGATCATAATCCACCACTACCACCACCACCACTACCTCCACCACCACCACTACCACCATTACCACCACCACCACCACTACCACCACCATTACCACCATTACCACCATTACCACCACTACCACCAATACCACCACTACCACCCCTCCTACCACTACTACCACTACTACCACTACCACCACCACTACCACCACTACCACCACCACTAACACTACCACTACCACCACTACTACCACTACCGCCACCACCACTACCACCACTACCACCACCACCACTACCACTACCACCACCACTACCATCACTACCACTACTACCACCACTACCACCTCTAGTACCATTACTACCACTACAACCACCACCACCACTTCCACCACTACCACTACCACTACTACCACCACCACCACCACTACCACCACTACCACCACCACCACTACTACCATCACTACAACTACCACGACCACCACCACTACTACCACCACCACCACTACCACCACTACCACCACCACTACCATCACTACCACTACCACGACCACCACCACCACCACAACCACCTCCACCACCACTACCACGACCATCACTACCACCACTACCACCACCACTACCACCACTACCACCACTGCCACCACTACCACCACTACCACGACTACCACTACCACTACCACCACCACCACCACTACCACTACCACCACCACCACCACCACCACAACCACCACTACCACCACTACCACTACCACCACCACTATTACCACCACTACCACCATTACCACTACTACCACTACCACCACTACCACCACTACCACCACTACCACCATTACCACCACCACCACCACTACCACCACCACCACTACTACCACTACCACCACTACCACCACCACCACTACCACCACCACCACCACTACCACTGCCACCACTGCCACCATCTAACTGCGGCGTCCTGCCCTCCCGCGTGATGAAGCCTTTAATAAGAGATTATGTTTATAAATAAGGGAGGGAAATAGTCCCTTTGTACACTTACTGCGAATACCCTAAAGTGGTTTCTCAATATGTTTGTAATCTCACTTCAGTTTTTGTCATTTTGCTATGGAAATGATGTATAACAAACTGGATTTTAACCCCCCTCCAACCCACCCACCACCCCCTCCCCCCCATGTCCCACTTTACCGTCAGTTTTTGTGCAAATAAAAGTTTGGAAAGAAAAGCATTCCATCAGAGAGGTTCGTCTTTGTTCCTTCAGCATCCCTGGGGTCTGGGCTTGCCGCAGCAGGAGACCGCGTAAGTCTGGCTCTGCCGACCTCTTTCCCAGGCAGTCAGGCGGGACGACGCCGTACTGGGACAAAAGGCAGGTTTTTTTTTCTTGTTCTTCTTACGCCATTCCCCATCGTCTTGTTATTTGAGAACCAGGATTCTGTTCTCGCTGGTTTGAAAGGAGTGGCTGGATCTCACCAGGCGATCACTCCCTGCACAAGCAAAACATTGTTCCCGAAGCCACCGTTTTTGTGCAGCCGTGCGTTTGATAATGCGCAGTGTCGGTGATGGAGCAAGTAAACCTGGTGACGCCCATAGGGGAAATAGATCCAGCGCAGGGACGACCATGCTTGAGGAAACGCCCCAGTGGACTCGTCATACATACCGGCCTGACTGCTTACTCCGTCAGCTGCAGCAAATGTAGTTTGTGGAAATGAAAAATGTATTGTTCACAGACGCATGTCTTCAAACCTTTTTTCAGCCATGGTGCAAATTATCCATGGATACTTGTTCAGCTAATGTCCTGAAGAAGTAAACACAGTCTTCGACTCAACACAGAACACTGCTAGTGGTTTTGGCGTGCAGTGAAGCGGCAGTGTCTGACAGGACCAGACACATCCTTGCGAGTCAACAAGCACGTGCATCGGAAGCAGTCGCGCTTGTCTTTGAGTATGGAGACGATGCGTCAATGATCTTCAGCAGCCAGCCCTGACTTGGCTGTGTACATCGTCTTCTCAGCCACACCAGCTGTCCAGTGAAAACCTTTGGCAAGGAGAAATTTAGTCAAGAAAACAGCAAATTTACATTGCATACCTCAATGTCATTGCAAAAATCGATGTAACACACAGCAAATGATGGTCATCGAAACACAGCCACAGTGCATTAGACTCGACTACGCTCTACAGTCACAGGAAATCTGTTATACGTTGTCAAGTGCCACCGGTCGCGAGACGCCGTATGCGTATGCAGTATGAAAGTCTTTTCGTCATACTCGCGCGTCGATGTCTAGAATGGGGCCAGCAGTTCTCTATGGCAAGTGTGGATAACATTGACAATATAGCTATGAAAAGCTACATCTACATCTATTTTCCTGCAACCCCAACTTTAGAGGGTGGAGCATGACCACACCACTGATGGCAAACCCCTGGGAAACACAACCGCCAGGGTCAGAGACAAGGGAAACACCTCGGCTTTGGGTCACGGGTAGCCTCGCGCTTGGCCGACGACGTGATCGCGAACGCGTTGCCCCTCGCGATTGCCAGCGAGATTCTCTGAAACAGGAACTGTGTCTGGCGTGGGTCATCTGTCGACAGTGCAATCCGAATGTATCCGACTTCGACCATTTCAGCGTTGCTATGGGTGAAAGTGACTGATGGACGCTTCTTACTGGCACGATGTGAACTCCAAACCGAGTTGTAATTCCAGTGAAAATGCGTGTTGACCGAAAGACAGTTTTCAGACATTTGGTAATGCACCGAATACTTCTGTTCTCGTCCACATCCAGCTGCGTGCGGAATGGTCGTAATGGGTGGATAGAAGACAGATGTGACAGATGGAGAGTGCTCATCTGCAGAAAGAGTGACAGACGTTGTTTGAAGAGGAACAGAGAGACGGGGGTAGGCAGGGCAGGGCAGGGCAGGGCAGGGCAGGGCAGGGCAGGGCAGGGCAGGGCAGGGCAGGGCAGGGCAGGGCAGGGCAGGGCAGGGCAGGGCAGGGGAGGGCAGGGCAGGGCAGGGCAGGGCAGGGCAGGGCAGGGCAGGGCGGGGCAGGGCAGGGCAGGGCGGGGCAGGGCAGGGCAGGGCAGGGCAGTCGTGTTGCAGCCAAGAAAGCAAGTCCACCTTCTCCCACCCTTGCCCTCCCATCCCCATACTCATCCCCAGTCTTCACTTTCCCACCCTGAAAATAAAAACGCTCTTTGCGCACAGCATTTTGTCTGCCCCAGCTGCTCATGTATCAGGTGCTTGCACCTGCACCTGCACCCGCGTTTTGACACACCCAGAACACGTGACACTGCCTTGCTGGTGCATGCCACGGAGGCAAGGGGCGTGTTTATTAGGCATAGAATGTCGAGGGCTAGGCGTTGCCTACGTTTCTCGCTCATTAGCCGTAGGTGCGTCTCGCTCGCCCTCGACTAGCCATTGAGGCGAGCCACTTGCGTAACAAACGCGCCCAAATACTGGAAATACATCCTGGTTGGCCATGTATTTGAACAGCAGAGCCACCAAGTGAAATTTTCTATAGTCAAGGGTGCAGACAATCTCATCATATACACGTATCTAGTTCTTCAGACTTAATTCATTTATACCGTGACTTCTCTTGGCATCATTCCGTCGTACTGTCATATGATTCCACCTTGTCAGAGGACGTGAAGAGACCCTGGTGTTGTAATAGAGACCTGGAGACTAGACGCTACTCCCGGGCTGTGTGAGACACTGGCAGTGCCCTTGAAGTCCCACCTCCGTCGTGCTGCAGTCCAGCCGTCGAGACAGCAAGGTAAGAACACGCACTGATAGTAGGTCTTTCCTCTTGTGCCCGCTAAATAGTGGAAAACTTGGCTCAATGCAGTGAAATCTTCACCGAAGTTGACACGACCTGGAGAAGCATCTGCATTTCATTCACTTGCGTACTCCATACTCGGTACGCTGACTTGTCTATTTAGACAGCAGATATAAACATGGGGAGGAAAAAGATCACAAGATTTCTTCGTGATTCCATTTAGTTGTGTGTGTGTGTGTGTGTGTGTGTGTGTGTGTGTGTGTGTGTGTGTGTGTGTGTGTGTGTGTGTGTGTGTGTGTGTGTGTGTGTGTGTGTGTGTGTGTATACAATAAATCAAAAGACACAAAACATCGAATCATGGTCAGCCAATTCTCGACTGCTTTAGTTTCTCGGTGAATTAGTTTCAAAATAGACCAGTAAAACGCCCGTGAATTCAGTTGATAATACTTTTAAAAGTAGTCCTGTACGGTGCTTTCTTTGATCCAATGAATTATTTACCATCAACTCAAGAAACAAAAGGTGTTCTGCCTTTGTTCTCAACATATACACAGGATGAGAGTGCAGAGAGTGTCACCGAGCACATCATACAAGCACGCCACACCGATAATCCGGGTCGGATCATTTATTTGCGGAATGGCATGGATGCAATCGTCATCTTGCATGTCATGGTGCTGTAGTGGTGAAAAACTGAAAAACAGCAAACGAAAGGGGAAACTAAATACTTGCTTTCAACGTATTTCCATTTTTAAAAATGATTTGAGATTACTAAACAGTTTGCATTAACTTGACACAATTTCTGCTGGCAGCATGAAAGTCACTGAAAATGCTATCAACTACGCTACCTAAGTACAATCAAAGACCCTCTACAATAAGATGATTCATCCGGCACTCGGCCTATATAAAACATGATGGCGGAGCCGAGAACTATAAATAGCTTTCGACCGAGACGCCCCAAGCGGAAATCGTGACACTCGAGTCAAGGAAGACAATCTTCCACATACCCACAACAGAAATCGTAATGAGAATTAATCACTTTTATATTATATTATATTATTATATTGCAAGTTTTTGAATTAAATATCGATAACTAAACAAAGGCTGATTGTTTCTACAACATATTATTTATATTTATACACTAATTTATTGTGGAATCAAAAAAATATCGTACCTAGCTAAACCAGTGGCGTCTACTTTCACTGTAAAGAATAGGCCTACTCTGCATCTGCCGTGTCGAAATACTTCATGGTCTGAACCATGAAAATTAATGAAAGGATGAATATGTTGGTAGCTATAAGACAACTGGTGAAGAAAAATCCTTCTGTCTGTAAACACAGTATCTGTAGGCCTACTTTTGCTGGCCGAGCCGCTCGCTGCGATAGTAGCGAGATAGAAGGATTTACTGAGTACGGTCATGGCTCATGCCGTGTAATTTTATGTTTATTACTATAGAATTGCATAGATCTACTGTAGTAGGGAAACACAAACAGATATTGTAAGCAAAAAAATGCAGATTTCATGATTTCCGTATTGCTTGCGGTGAAAATAACTTGCCGTGTAAACAGCCTGCATGGTCACTTGATATACGGTCACGTGCAAATAGCCTGGGCACTAGATACACGGTCACGTGCAAATAGACAACCAAATTAAAAACTGTTCACAATAACAGGAAAACCACAATAACAGAGTTCACTATAAGTGGACTCCACTGTATCAACAAATTTAATAGAAAACTACATAACTAGTTTTCAACTTCAATAATGCTCATCTCCACAAAGCGAGTTGCCATGTGTCAACTGTCATGTTTGTAAAACCTACGTGCTTGCATTTTATTATGCTAGCTTTCCGGCATAGTGTTTGTAAGTTTTGTTTATCTTTATGACCTTTTTTTTCATTCCTGCTATGATCGGTTGCGTTTATTCATTGCGATGAAATGTTTTGGCCACTATTATTCACTATAATAAATTCCACATGCATCATTAATTTAATACTCATCAACATTTTCGCAAACAAAAATTGTATGAATTCAGTTGCCAAAACTCTTCAACTCTGATTCAGAATCACTCAATTGTGATCAAGCCTCAAGGCGATATTTATCATCTAACGTGAATCATTCATTATCAAGACTGCTGAATAAGACTGAGGTGCTGACGTGACTAAGCAGATTTTCGAAAACAAATATCGGCACACCTACAAAAGCAAAAGCCACAAGCTTCCTCCACCAGTTCAGCAGATTTAGATTTACACTTCAAGTTCTGTATTTTATTGCGCTTAGCTCAAAACACATTTATATAATCATTACTTACCTCTCTTTATTTTTCCACGGAAAACGAAAAAACGACTTCTGTGGACACGCATAGCGCGAGTTAACACAGTTATTCGCACTGCAATGGTCACCTCCTTGCCTTGATTTCTTCTTCGTCGTCGACATTTTTTACCGGCTAATCACGATTACCGCTTGGTGGCGCGCGTGACCCTAATTTCGCCGGAAGTGACCGGATGAATCATCTTATTGTAGAGGGTCTTTGGTACAATGAACTAAAAGAGCGGGAAACAGCGCAAAGCATTATAACAAAGATAAATCGAAATGAACAACTAACCGTGTGCACTCGAATCACTAATTTAGGCACCAACGCGACGAGACTAGGGCAACATTGAAAAGATGTTCTCTGCTTTATAATACAAGCAATCATAAACTGACCTTATGTGGACTGAGCAGGTTGTTGGAAACAAAAACCAAAAAGATATAGCCCTGTGAAGAGCCGGGCCGGCCGCCGGTGGCGGGAAGTGCGGCGAACTACAAAAAACGTCTTAAAATACAAACGAACCACGAAACATACAAAGCCGCGGAATAATTTCCGGAGACGGAACAAAAGGTATTCAGAGTTTGTATAATGAAAATGACTTCAGACTTGTATACGTCACTCAAATTATGTATGTCAGCCAACCGAGCGTGTGCAGAAGACTGATCTGTTGAGGTCTGTATTTCCCCGCCATTCGCCCCCTTCAGCTTCAGACCTTGTCTAATTCTGCATTCCCAAAGCTGTCCTGACACGACTGATCGTTGTTTTAGAACACAGTCCTCTTCACGTACGTAATAAACCTGCTGTCTGTCTGCCTTCAGTATCGTTTTCCTGTTTAGCTCAAATGAACAGGGAAGATGACTCTGGTGTTCTTGGAGATGCAGTCTCGATGCCTTCTTGGATTTGAAGTTTGTTTGTTTGTTTTTTAAGATTATGGGAGAACTTTGTGGGGTCACATCAAGTGCAGAGTAAGGCATTGAAATCGATTGGATGAGCGAGCAAGAAGAAATCACCTTGAACAATGTTCAGAGTGAATACCTTAATTGAATTGGTCTGTGAGAACCCAACAACCTTAAGAGAAGGAAAACTGGAATAGCAAAAAAAGAAAAGACTTCGATACCGTGATCAAAATGGTGGGACCTTCAAGAGCATGGTAACCGTAAGCAACTGGGACCAAGAGCGTCTTTCTCTGATTCACCAGCCTGTCCACAATGACGTCTGTGCTGGGCAGCTTGACTGCACACTGCATGTTTGTGAGGCTGTTGCATCGAGGATGTGTTCTCCAGTTCATGCGCTTTCATGTGAGGTTCATTTTGACACGTCACGCGTTTTACTGCCTCAGCGTAAAGATGTGCAGACCCGTGAGCTTGTGGGTTTGTTTCCATGAATATCTGCGAACACATGTGCATTAGTATGTCCTCGTGATTCTGTGTCGGTGTGTGCACGCATGTGACTCCGCTTGAGGCAATGTCAGTTTCCGTGACCCGGCAGTGGATCTATAAAACTGCTAAAACGAAGTGCTTGGATTATTTTCTGAGTACAACAGACAACAATTTGCTCATCAAATGAATGAACATCGTACGTTCTGCTGTCGTTTTATACCAGAGTTATTCGTACGAAATGCAGGATAAACGATGCAAAAGCTCGGAAGAAACCACATTAACCACCCCCAAAAAGATTTATAAAAATGGAGCAACAGAAAGCACTCGTAATTCTATCTTCTATACATATAAAAGGGAAAGAGTGTGTGTGCGCGTAAGCGCGCGTAAGCGCGCGCGTGTGTATAGATTGGGTTTATTTTTTTCTTGCTGTGCATTCTTGTACAACTAAAGCTGCTGGATTCAAACTTGACACATTATTCTTGGTGCCACAATGAAGATAATAGGTAATATACCTTTGTGGGAGCAATATCAGAGGCCGGTTGTTTCTTTTACAGTTTTTTTTAAGCTCTTGGCCCCAAGAACTGATCAGGTGTGGTAGACATAAGGATGCTGAGGGTATGAGAGGCAGGCACTGATAAGGCTTTGATCTGGGAGAAGGTGTGTGTGTGTGCACGTTCACACTGATAAGGCTCTGGACTGGGAGAAGGTGTGTGTGTGCACGTTCACACTGATAAGGATTTGGTCTGGGAGAAGAAGGTGTGTGCACGTTCACACTGATAAGGCTTTGGTCTGGGAGAAGAAGGTGTGTGTGCACGTTCACACTGATAAAGCTTTGGTCTGGGAGAAGGTGTGTGCACGTTCACACTGATAAGGCTTATGGTCTGTGAGAAGAAGGAGTGTGCACGTTCACACTGATAAGGCTTTGGTCTGGTAGAAGGTGTGTGTGCATGTTCACACTGATAAGGCTTTATTCTGGGAGAAGAAGGTATGTGCACGTTCACACTGATAAGGCTTTGGTCTGGGAGGAGAAAAAGGAGTGAGGTGGTTATCGTCTGCTTCCTAGCGAGTAAGCAATATTTCTCCTTTACATCTCTGCCTACAACAGAAGGAGGAGGAGGAGGAGGAGGAGGGGAGGGGGATGAAGAAGATGGAAGGAGAAAGAAGAAAAAAGGAGGAGGAGGAGGAGGAGAAGGAGGAAGAGGAGAAGGAGAGAGGAGGAGGAGGAGGAGGAGGAGGAGGAGGAGGAGGAGGAGGAGGAGGAGGAGGAGGAGGAGGGGGAGGAGGAGGAGGAGGAGGAGGAAGAAGATGGAAGGAGGAAGATGGAAGGAGGAAGAAGAAGAAAGAAGGAGGAGGGGAGGGGGAGAAAGAAGATGGAAGGAGGAAGAAGAAGAAAGGAGGAGGAGGAGGAGGAGGAAGATGGAAGGAGGAAGACGGAAGGAGGAAGAAGAAGATGGGAGGAGGAGGAGGAGGAGGAGGAGGAGGAGGAGGAGGAGGAGGAGGAGGAGGAGGAGGAGGAGGATCTCGATCTCATCCGAATGGGGAGGAGGGAGGAGGCTTCGACGGCTATCGTCTGCTTCCATACTACTCTCAACCTATTTTCTGTCATGTGACCCTCTGAACAGCTGGTCGCGTTTTGTCATACTCCTGGTAGTGGATGTGGCGTGTGCAGCGGGGAAAGCTTCGCATGATAATTTGATTGTCACACAGGCCCAATATTTATAATCAGTTGTCAGTTCCTCTCATCAGCCATACACATTTTTTTCTCCTCACCTCGTTGCTCCTTCCCCTCCCCCATCCTCTCTGCCCCCCACCCCCACCCCACCCCTTTCCCTCTCCTATTGCTTGCCACTCTATGTCTGCAAAGCCTCTCGCGTCCATAAAATCTACACCTTTCTCTCCTCTCCCTGTACACACCTGCATTCCTTTCACGCCTCGTTCCCCTGTCAAGCTGTCCTCGTGTTGCCTTTTGTGACTCCACTGCGCTGCAGACTAACGGGTCCATCTAGCCATCGGCTCTCGTCGGATCAAGACTGGTTCGACTGGTTTCCCTGAACACTTCGGTTTTTACAAATCTATGCGTCATTCCACCCAGCGAAAGCTTAGGAAATTTGCATTCTCACCCGTATCCTTTCCCCCTCTCCAGAGTCTTGCCATTGGGAATGCAATATTATGCACTATTGATGCAGGATATAAACCGGTGTGCTTTCCTCAGTCTTGCAGCAGCCATGGTGAGTGCAGAGACTGTGACTCGACCTTCATTACTGGCCACGCCTATCCCGTATGCGCGTTTTCCGTCTAACGAAGACACGTTGAAAAGGAGACATGTAAAACAGGGCACAAGGCAAACAAAAAAGTGCAAATTTTCTACCATAGATAGCGCGCCTATTGGGCCGTCGAAATTTACGCGTTTAATTTTGTCTTATATTAAATTTTACACTATTCCATGTTTACGTCTTTGTTATAACAAACAACCAAGAACTTTTATCATAAATATGAAGTTTGTAATGTTGAGAACCACGGTCGTCGAGCTGTCTTTCTTTATTCAAACAGTGGAACTCCCTGTGGGTTCAGGGAAGGAAGAGACCCACTGCACATCCCTACTCAGTTCGCAAAAGGCGAATATCAATGGAAAACGAGACTTGCTGTAGTGATTTTGTTATCAATGGCCTTCATAGCCTTCAACGTCGGATAGGTCGTAAATCTCCATCCATTCATTCATATTCCCATCCATCCATCCATCCATCCATCCATCCATCCATCCATCCATCCACCCATCCATCAATCAATCCATCCATCCATCCATCCATCCATCTATTCATCCATCCATCCCCCAAAACCCCATCCCATCCATCCATCCATCCATCCTTGCATCCATCCATCCTTGCATCCATCCATCCTTGCATCCATCCATCCATCCAACCATCCATCTATCCATCCAACCATCCATCTATCCATCCAACCATCCATCTATCCACCCCCACCCCACCCCATCCATCCATCCATCCATCCATCCATCCATCCATCCATCCATCCATCCATCCATCCATCCATCCACCCAACTTCAGTCTATGGTGATGCGAAGTTAGCGACACGACTGCATTGTTGCAGAGTCCTCAGTACCAGCACGCAGCTCCAAACCTTTGTGAGTCGCTTCCAGCGTCCCTGGAATTCCGTCTACCGCCGTGTGGCAGTCCAGCTGTCAAGGCAGGCAGGTAGGACACGCACTGGGGGTAGTCACGGTTGTGATGTCACGTGATTAGCTGCACTCCCTTCTGTACCTGATTTCTGGTGAGAATATGTGTGACTGTGTACCTGTCGCCATGAGTTCGATTCCAGCGTTTGCATGTTAACATTTCGTTCGTCATATCTTTGTGTGACTGCCTCTTTCACTACATCTGAGTGAGTTATTGTGTAAGCATCAGCTTCTGTTGATGGACAATGTCTTATTGGTAAGTCTTTGTTCGTCACTGCTTTGAGAGAGAGAGAGAGAGAGAGAGAGAGAGAGAGAGAGAGAAGGGGGAGAGAGAGAAGAGGGAGAAAGAAAGGGAGAGGGAGAAAGAGAAAGAGTGGGAGAGAAAGAGAAAGAAGGAGGGAGGGAGAGAGGGATGGAGGAAGGGACGGAGGAAGAGAGAGAGAGGGAGGAGAGAGAGAGAGAGAGGAGAGGAGAGAGAGAGAGAGAGAGAGAGAGAGAGAGAGAGAGAGAGTGAGAGAGAGAGTGAGAGAGAGAGGGAAAGAGGGAGGGAGGGAGAGAGAGACCGAGAGACAGAGAGACAGAGAGAGAGAGAGAGAGAGAGAGAGAGAAGGGGGGAGAGAGAGAAGAGGGAGAGAGAAAGGGAGAGGGAGAGAGAGAAAGAGAAAGAGAGGGAGAGAAAGAGAAAGAGAAAGAAGGAGGGAGGAGAGAGAGGGAGGGAGGGAGGGACGGAGGGAGAGAGAGAGAGAGAGAGAGAGAGAGAGAGAGAGAGAGAGAGAGAGAGAGAGAGAGAGAGAGAGAGAGAGAAGGGGGAGAGAGAGAAGAGGGAGAAAGAAAGGGAGAGGGAGAAAGAGAAAGAGTGGGAGAGAAAGAGAAAGAAGGAGGGAGGGAGAGAGGGATGGAGGAAGGGACGGAGGAAGAGAGAGAGAGGGAGGAGAGAGAGAGAGAGAGAGAGA